>QZGG01002397.1:0-38529 GCA_006409495.1 Sedum album
AGTAAAAACAACATCGTGAATCGTATAATTAAAAACTATGCGAAGAAAGAACTCACCGTCGTAGATCAGATCGGCGCCGGAGAAGTTGCCGTTTAATCAATCGAAATTCAAACAGTGAACAAATCAACGACGGCTGTGAAGAGCGGAAGTATCTATTGGGCCTAAAGAGTGAGGCCCATATAAGACGATTGTGATGGACCGTGAGCATCTCACTCAAACGCCGTTTATTGATGAAGACGAACGACATCGATGTCGGAAAATCAGAGCAACTCACTCAAAACCGCGATTTCAGCTTAAGAGTTAAACCCAGTTAGGAACAGTAAGTTCAATTAGAGTTTTAAGTTTAGGGTTTGATGAGTGAAGGCTATAAAGCAAAGCAGAGACTTGAACCGTTGAACGAATTCGGACTTTTACCGGGTTCGTGTCGGGTCGAATTGGATCCGGCTAGGACTCTTGTTGTGGACGCTATATGCATGGAATGATCAGCATACATTTCCAATCTTAGGATGCCAGAATGCATTCATGGGCAAGGCATAATGGTACGATTCAAGACTATTCACCAATAGCTTGTTGTAAATATTATTCTAAAGCATGCCGCTTTGGAATATCTTTAAACGATGTGTGCAGATTTTACAGGTTCTGTTGGTAGCTGGTATGATATTTTTCTTGAACCGACCTTGATGCTTGACTTGTTGAAAGAGCGAAGAACTATATTACTGTAAGGCTTACTATTTTCCATGCGACTGCCTATAAAATACTTCATTATGTTTGGAAATTTTTATGTCGTGGGAGTTAAGAAGTTGTGGAATCATGTCAAACTCGTCGGATGATGAGATATCTTTGTTAAGGAGTATGAAGGAGTCAGTGAGTGAATATTGTCTGGATTATCATTCTTACCATGATACTTACCCTATTGTTTCATACATTATAAGAAACGTCATTGCACTGAGGCTAGGTGACTCTGAACAGGTATTTTTTTATTTCTGTTTTGATTTTCGAATGTATGGCTATGACCTTGATCTGTTTTCCACAGGCACTTAATGGAGTATTAGATGACCAAGCTGCAGAGGTTGTTGAAGGGGAATTCTATACGGAGGATTTACAATATATTTTGAAGGAGGTAAAAAGGGGGAAAATTACTTGTGCTGGTGGAAATATATAAACCTGCAAGTGATTTTACTCTATAAAGTAAACTTTCAAAATTTGATTGACTAATAAAGTGTTACATGTTAGACAGGTTGATCATGCGATCTCTACTGAAACGGATGTGCGAACATTCGTAACCACCGCACCTGAATTATTAGGACGGCGTCTAAGTTGTAACTCAATAAATATTATATCACTCGGATTTTTGGCAACATTTGCTGTTAACCATGGTATCTGGCTCCTTGTATTGAAATTTATGTCCACAAAATCGAGTGAAGAAGCTGTACTCAAGGTTTTAAAGATGGCTGAAGGATTTTTCATTTCCCTACGGCGCAACCTAGGAAAGGAAGAAACTATAAATGGTCAAGATATTTATATGTACATTTCTTTACTCTCTTCTTCGGTTACAAGAAAATCGAAAGATGACTGGAAATCTATGAGTTCGCTCTACCGTCTCATCAAGATTATGTTTGAAGTGGGATCACTTGTTCATTTTATTCTGAAAGATGCATATGAATTGATTCCCAAACATCTTAAGGATGAATTTTATAACCTTACGCTTCTTTCTGTTCACTGGATTATGAGTGGGGTCTTGACATGTTCATCTCAATGCATTCAGCTTCCAAAAAATGAGTATGACTCTCTTTCTTCTTTGAAATGTTTGTAGTAATGATTAACTTAAGCCAGTTGGTGTTTAACCCTTATTTTGGTGGTTTTCAGATATGTTATTCAGGACTCACAGAAGCTAACAGATATCCATGACAAACTTATTCCCATTCGCGATAGGCTTCAGGAGCTCAAAAGAAGTGGGGGAGAATACATAAGTTAGTTAGAAATGTTTTTTTGTGTTCGTTTTGAAAAGTTATGAGTATGTATACATACAAATACAATGTCTTATATATTGTGTCAACGCAGGTGATGAGAAGTATACAGATAAGTACCAGATACTTAATAAATTGGCGGATAACAACTTCGGAGCTATCATGACCTTATTTGGTCTAACACGCGGAATGGAAGAAGACTTGCTTTTTCGTTGTGATAGAAAGGATATGGTAAGCTCTTAAGAGCAATAGCCTTTTTAGATGACTGGCATTATAGATTTCAGGTGCATCAATTATTTTTCTTTCATTCAACGGATGTACTTATCTTCTTATGAAACTGGTGTAGGATTTGCCTGTAGCTGCTTTGTTAGAAAACAAGATCCTATTGCTGCTTATATCAGACTGGGACATCTCGCACAATGAGATTGATTTTCTGATAGCCACTTATGAGAAATCTAAGACATCTGTTCAGCAAGATTTTGAACTTATATGGCTTCCAATCCATAGTGGTCCATTGACTGGGTCTCTGGAAGAGCAATACGCAAATTTGCTAAAAATGATGCCGTGGTACACAATAAAGCATCAAAGACTCGAATGCACAGAAACTAGACAATTTATAAAAAGCATTTGGGAGTTTCATAGACAGCCTATTTTGGTCGTGCTTAATGAGAAAGGTCGCGTAGTCTGCCCCAATGCAATTCACTTAATGCACATTTGGGGATCTGAAGCTTTTCCATTCACACGACAGAGAGAGCGGGAACTTTGGTCCGTTAATACTAGGCTCAAGTCGATTGTTTTGGGTTTTGACAGTGAAATAGCAAGCATGGTAATATTAATACTTCTTCTCAGGAAAGTACACAATGTTTGAAGTATTGTGTCTGATTTTATTATTTTATGAGACAGGTTGAAGCTGAGAAATGGGTTATTTTATACGGAGGGAATGATATCGAGTGGATTCAAAAGTTCACCAACTTTGTGCGCAAAATGTCGTCCGATTTGAGTATTCCAATAGAGATGTTTTATGTCGGAAAAAATCAACAAGTCAAGTCCTTAACATCATCAGAGAATGCACCTCATCCGTATTCGCCAACCCTTGAAAAAATATGGTATTTCTGGATTCGCCTCGAGAGCCTTATGATCTCTCGGTACCAAATATTCTCAGGACGCTAACAACACTGCTATGGATCCAACCTTTCAAGAAATTAACAAACTACTCAGCTATGCATCAAGCGAAAATTGGGCATGCTTGATCATTCCATCGTCTGACTTGATGATCCATGGACATGGAGACACAATGTTAAAGTCATTCATGGAGTATAAATCATGGAAACAAAATGTTCATTCAAAGGAGTTTCCAAAGTATTTAAAAAATTATGTAGATGAACTCGGAAGAGAGGAGTCGGATCACGCTTGTAGCCGTATCAGCCTTCGCATCGATAACGAAAAGACCATTCAGAGCTTGAAATGTCCAGATTGCTTCAAATCCATGGAGAAAAAGATTGTGTATAGATGCTGCCATATGCATGATGAACTAGAGTAACTTGTTTCAGTTCTATTTTCTCTGTTATTTGTTTCAGTTGACAATTGTAATAAAAAAATAAAAATATTAACTACTAAAAATGTTTAAGCTAAAAAAATCGTCGCTAATACTCGTCGGTTACTTTTCTTAATTGAAAAATCTCAACTGAGGACAAACCCCTAATTGACCGACGATGACGAAGGCGCTCAAAATTGAATTTGCAGCTGACACTCCACCGTGGTCAGTAATCACAGCAGTCAAGCTCGTCGGCGTCAAACAAGTCTCGATTCGTCTCTGCCGTGAGGTTCATCGATGTCGTTGATCTTTTCGGATGGGTGAGATTGTGTCTATACAGTACTTATATGAGTTGGATTGAATCGTTTTGTTGTATTGATTGACTGTTTTTTGGATTTCCAGTTCGCAGCCTTAAAATAGCTACTAATTGGCAACCACTTTATCAATGACTCTACCAGGCCATTTTGAGTATGAACATGGACTATTGGATGTTTTATTACTACTCCAATAGACATAAAATAGCCATGACTTTAATATAACTTCTTCAGCATTATCCAACCTTATTCTTTTAATTGGTTGATCAGGATAATGATCCCCTAATTTTATAATTTGGGCTAAAAGTCCAGCAAATGCAACATTTCGCGTTGATAATAGGCTTATGTGTGACTAATGTGTCAAAGTCAATCAACACCATAAAATATGTAAATGATCCACATGACGGTGTTATAGTTCCATATATATCACCTTGAATTCTTTCAAGGAACATGAAAGATTTTGTGTTTTCTTTTGTTACAAACGGTCTTGTTTTGAGTTTGTCAAGTGAACAAGTCGTGCCTGACAAGTCACCATTTGAGAGGATCTCTAGGTTTTTTTGTTGTTTCGGGTCGATCCCGGTCCAGACCTGAAAAATACGATCCGGGTTGGACCGGATTATTTTTTAAATTAATTAAAAATTCTTTTTTGTACTAAAATTAATACTCTTAAACCTAGATTCGATCCAAAGATCAAAAGGATATTTGGCTAACTCAACTCATGTGGGCTATAGACAATTAGTTGTTAAACTTCGGATCGGACCGGATGTGCATGCCTAGTTTCACCTAGGTGACCAAATCTATAAAGCCACAATAAACATAGTTCATTAATAACTGACTTCTGGATAGTGACTTTATACACTTCAATGAGAAATATTTATATACCATATAATCCACATTAGTGGCCACTTCTATCATTTTTTTCTAAAAGTTGCTCCTGGTCAGTTCTATAAGATACAAGAAGTAGGTAATCAGTACCACTTTTGCTCTTAGTTTCAATATGAAGATTATTTCTTCGGTTGTCTTTACAAGTATGCTAATTTCTTTGCGATGCACTTGAATATAATCCATCTTTATTTTTTTATCCTTGTTCCTCTAGGTGACAAGATACAGGCTCTTACGAAGCCCCTCTACTTGTAAATTAACAAAAAAAATTATATATATCATTTGTTATTTGATCCTTTATTTTGTGATAACTGATTGACAATTTGTGATATTAGTCAATCATTTAGTTTGCTAATTAGTCAATTCTTTGAGTGCATAATTTGAACTCCTTTGCCTTCCAAAATGTAAAGTATTTTACTTGTACATTCTTGATCCCATCAAACCTCTCCAGGAAGAGCATGTTCCAGACGACTCCCTACCCTAATGAAAACTTGGTTGTCAACATTCATTATTTATTGCATTTGCTTGATTATATTACATCTCTTCATGTTTAGATTTTTTTAGGTTCATGAATTGATGTTGTATGGTTCATGATTCATGCCCGTGTTTATATATTTTCCATTATATTTAATTTTTAATTAAATTCAATATTTAAAAATTGACTTCAAGTCTTAAATGTACAGTTATTTCAATTGGATTGCTTAGATATTCTTTTAATTTTCAATTAGTAGTTATTTTTCACTTGATCTCTTCTCATAAAATAAGATAATTTTATTGATTAAAAATAACTTGATTTTGTAATGCAACTTTGTTTAAAATAACATTACAACTTATTTTGTTATTTCTTTTATTGATAAAAACTAAAAGTTATTTTTTTATAATAACTAAAAGACATCATCAATGGAGAGGTTACCGAAATTGATGTTATGGTTAGGCAAGTCCTCAGATTCAACTTATTGAAGAAAATCATCCCCTTATGGTGGGTGACGTTCAAAGTGCTAGCTCCTTTTCTTACTTATTTAAAGACTCTTCATATAATTTTCTAATGTGTGGTGTCATACGACAATTACGCAACCAAAGTCTAACATCTATACACTTATAATATGGGATCTCAACATGAGTTTTGACTTTTGAGCGTTTCTTCTTGACCATTCCTTCTTTGATTATTTCCAACATTCTTCTAGATGTTGGATTTCATTCCACTAGAGTTACGTTTTAATCCATCACGACCAGACTCGTATCCTCTACGTTCAGCTTGTTGCTTTTGGAGGTTTGCATCAACACCCATGTAAGATAGTTTCTTACAGAAACATCCGGGGCGGTGAACACGAGTTTTGCAAGGTTCGACATCTATATAAAATAAATAAAAATATGAGACTTCAAACTAAAATTTATACAATAAAATAATAATATTTAGGTTAAATATAAATGGTTGTTAAGCGATTATAATCATCTACTTCAGGAGATGATATAATCATAAAATATCTATCACTTTATACAGGAATCATTATATTTTTAGTGTCATTGTAATTATTTTACTTTAGCGGAATGAATAATAAGCATGTATATGACTCCGCTTTGGGACATAATTATGTGTATACATAGCCACTTCGGGTTTACATGTTGTTGATTACATTTCGGGAAAATCATAATATGTACACATATCCACTCCGGGTGCTATATGTATTTGATTATACTTCGGGAGAAATCATATAAACCATGACATTTTCCATTTCAAGGGAATCTAGTAAAAATGTGATTCCACTTTGGGGGAATCGATCTAGAATACTAACATTGTACTTGCACATGAATGAAAATATTTTATTTTATAATAATAGGCTTTTGAGAGTTTTCTTTTCACTAGAACTCAACTATACCATCATCGTATTGAATCAATATTGAGAAGGGAAGGAAGGAGATTGATACCTCACTAGCTTCGTGCCGATAACGTGTTGTAAGAATAGGAATTATGTATTATTTTTCAATGTTCATTTCAAATGGATAGACCTCTTTTTTAGGACTGGTAGAGGTGTAGAGTTACACAAGAATTAAATGAGACAATAATGTAGCTCAATGTAAGAAACTAGAAGGTCATCTAACTTAAAATGAGATTACAATAGAGTTTTTTGTCGAAAACACTCTCAATATCACAATTCCAACAAACCACCCCTTCAACCTTTTTTGTGTAACCACTCACCAATTCAAAAATCATTAAATCTTGACATCCCATCACAACTTTCGACGACTTTTGAAGGAAAAATAATCATTGATTTGGTTGACTATGATTAAAATTTGATATTTTTCACACTAACAAACCAATCCAGTAACATCACTAATCCTAATTGTGTGTCATATGGTGTTCGGATCATCCACAAACCAATAAAACACTCTTTACAAATTAAACAAATTTGAAACTATTCTCAAAATTAGTCTTCATTAGTTATTAATTGATATTATTATTATTTGTACAATGACAAAAAAGGCATCAACGTATTGTGTTAATAGGTACTCTTGTCCAATGAAACATGCACGATAGTTTAAACACGGTGAACAATGAAGTATAAATGAAAAGCGTGTGCAAAAAGAATTTGGGAAGAAGGAAGTCGTCGATTAAAAGACTTTTAAACCATATTATTATGGTGTGTTTAAACCATATTATTATGGTGTGTTCACTTCACCGGAATGGAATGCATTTCGTGGGAATGGAATGATGAATTTGGACATAGTTTCATTTTAGATTCATCATTTCATTCCATTCCAAATGATTTCATTCCGACGAAGTGAACACACCAAGAGTATATGAGAACATAAAATAGTAAAGTGTGCTCAACGTGACTTTTTCGTCTAACTTTTCTTGGATATTGCCAGCATTTAGAGAAGTTGTGACGAGAGGTTACAAATTGGAGATATCCAACATCCTTTCGATATATTCTTACATTTCGAAAAATTGAAGAAAATCAAAATTAATTAATTTTGAAGGAAAGTTAACAGATTCAGATACGAGTGGTTCGAATTTTTTTGTTAAAAATGAAAACATTCCTATTATATGAGTGATTTTTGTTAAATAACCCATAAAAACAAGGATCAACTTACTACCCAGTCGATATGTCATTCATATGAAATGATATTACAAATCTCGAGTATATGTAACATCAAGACAATATAATATAAGCTAGTGAATACAGAAAGGAAGTTAAAAAGGCTGTAAACAGGCACCGAGATAATGTGAGAATACCAGGAAGCTGTTTTTGCAAAATTGCATACTACTGAATCAAAGTTTATGCAGAACTTAGACAGAAATCCAGCAAGTAAAAAATACCTTAAGGTAGACTGTTGGATAGTATGCTCCTTATTGTTAAGCATGCTCCTTGTTTCTCCTTCCCTTATTTCCAGCACCCTTAGGAGCTCCTTTTCCTTTCCCACCCTTTGCTCCTTTAGACGACTTTCCTTTCTTTCCTTTATTTTGCTTGCTCTTCATCCCCTGCTGTCTCAAGTCTTTCTTCATACGACGATCCACGAGAACCTTTCCTTTACCAGTTTTGACTTGTACACCTTTCTTAGCCACTAAAAGTTCCTTCTTAGGCCTTTTGGGTGCTGCTTTTTTATAAAGCTGATCAATCATTTTTGACTTGGAACGATCAGAGATGTCTGATTGATCTGATATGGTGTTCGCCTTCTTTCTGACCTTCTCAAGTTTCCTCATTGTCACACGCTTCTTTCTAGCCTTTGCCTGTGCTACCTTCTTTGCTGGCCTTGCATCTATTTCCTTGAATTGAGCTTTCATTGCATTAACTTCCTCTTTAGTCACCGGCTTAATTGGTTGACTGTGCTTCTTTTCCTCTTCCACAAACCACTTGGGCAAGTTTTTGTCATCATGGAACATGTATTTGTTGTATGCATCATCCATCATTTGCTCCCTTTGTTTCTTTCTCAACATCTTCTTCCCATAAGCCAGTATTTCAGCTTTGGTCTCATTATCCAACTCAGATTCTGAATCAGAACTGTCACTTGAATCTGTCTCTGGAGCTGGAACTATCTCAAAATCTAATTCTGTTTTTGGGTCCTGGGCCTTATTGAGGCTAGATTTAGCATCTTGGCGAGATGTCAATGATTTGGACTTGGCCACAGCAGGGATCTTTTTAGCTTCTATCGGAGCAGATTTTTTCTCATGCTTGTCCACTTCCATTTCATCATCACTAACTTCGACTCCCAAGTCTCCATCTTTTACTGCTTCAGCAAATATGTCCTGGCTGAACCACTGCATCGTCACTTCCTCTTGAGTAGGAACTTCATTCTGGTCCAGACCAGCTAAAAGAGGATTGGCTTCACGGTCACCAGCATCATTATCGGAGTCAGGATCAGATTGATGTTCTACATCATCACTAACCTGCACGGGACGCAAACAGAAAATTGTTTTCATCAAATAATTTATTGAACGGAGTTTCTGTATAACATATTAAATCATCATGGACAAACCTCTAACAGTTTTGCATCTTCAGAGTATGCTTGTTTTGCACGCTTACGTTGTTTCGCAGTACCGCCCTTTTTTGACATATATTGTTCATAAGCTTGGTCAAGAAGTTCTTCCATTTGCTTATCATACCTGATGACAGAAGACATGAAATATAAATTCACCATCCGCAAACAGGCTCAACATAAAATCAGATTTTATACATAGACATATAGAGATTAATCATGCACATACTTCTGTCGCTCTCCATCAGAATCCACACCACTGTCATCAGTTTCACCATCGTCATCTTCATCCCCTTCATCGTCACTGACAACCACATCCCCTTTCTCGTCATCAAATTCAGCAGAATCAACAGCAATCAGATCCTTTTTTCCCTGGAAGGTTTGAAGTCCAGTTTATCATCCTCTCAATTTACAAGTCATCAAGCACACGAAACCGATGGGGAAGAAGCTATACCTTGATTGACGCAAGGGAGAACAAATCATTATCAGTGTAACCATCTTGCATAGCATCTATCTGCATTCCTGTAGCTTTTCGAACCTTATCCTGCAAAACAAGGTTTGATACAAACATGCATAAAATACCACAACAAAGAATTACTAAGAAACCATCAAAATTTAATGTAAATTACAAAAGCTAAATTACACTACATAACAGTATCAAGTATCAACACAGTAATATCAACCTTTGCGCGTCGTTTAGCAATAATCCTCTTCTCCCTTTTCTTTTTTCGATCCATAGCATTGGTCAACTCTTCCATTTCATCGAGCAGCTTTTCATCCTCATCCTTGGCTCCTTCACCATCACTATCCGCATTAGGAGTGGGAGGTTCCACGACAGGTGTGGGAGATAGTGCCTTTCTTATATGCATCCTCCACCTGATAATGAACAATCAATTAATGCTTCGCAACATAGCATAAAAATGATCGCATAACGACAACAATTAATTATTATGCATTTACTTTAAACAGAAAATGTCAAACTTACTTCAAGAGGTGCTTAAAATCATTCTTTCCCAGCACACGTAGATCTTCACAAAGCAATTTAACCTGTGTAAATCGGCCTACACATTAGTACATTAACAACCAAAAGTTTAGGGAAAACGAGAATCAGGTATATATACCTCTTCAGTAGTAAGAGCATTATCCTTGATGGCCTGACAAGTAGGGTCAGTAAATGACATTGAGGTGACTGAACCAAGTATCTCAAGAGGTTTGTCAGACCAGACAAAATCTGCAACTGAGCACTCTTTCCTCAGGGTTGTATCCCCATCTTCATACCTGCATTGGCATGTATGTCGGCATAATACAAACAGGCAATAATGCAACAAAAACATTTGATAAAATCTTCAGTGGTACATATGTGATAAATAGTTGCTTATAAAAGACAAAGACCGACACATACCCATCACGATGTCTCTTCTGTTTTGTTCCTCTAAGCACGTCTATCACCTGTAGCAACAAAAACAGACCATTGTTCACCACCCGCAGCTAACTACTTTAAGTAGTACCTAAACAAATGAAATCCAAATTGGCAATATTCAACAAACCTTCTTTGGTTCTGCAGCACTTTCAAAAAGATGCTTCATATCAAGAAGGTGTGGATCAATCTTGGCAGGCGCCTTATATTTCAACCCTAAAACAAATATCTCAGCAGAAGTATCTCGACTGGCAGGCGGCTTATAAACCTCAACCTTGTCAAACAACTGCAAATCAAGTATCACAACATCAGCATTAAGTTAAAACCAATCAAAGGATAACCAAAACTACAACACTGGCCTTCTTCAGACAAAATATCACACTAGCATAATCTTGTGACCTAAAAACCTGCAATTGCATAAGAAAAAAAGGTTAAACAGTGTATAGTTGTTACAAAATGAATCTTCTACCCACTGTCTCTACTCACAACTAACCTTGGTCACGAAGTTACCCTTTGGAGCCAAAAATTGAGTTGCAAGCTTCAAAGAATCAATAACCAAAGCATTCTGACTAGTAGCCTCCTGCGCCCAAGCACCACCAACATTGGGCGAACCATCATGCAACACCAACTGAAACGCCTTCACTCCATGCTCTCCCATCACCTTCCTAATCTTCGACCTACACTCAGTCCTCGTAATATCATCCACAAATGACACCGCTCCACGAATAGGCGCAATCTGCACAAGATCAATCCCAAGCACCAGGCTTCCAACAGGAACACGTTCGACAGCAGCCTGCATCCATCCACCAGGTGCAGCGCAGAGATCGAGGACGGCGCGAGAGGAGCTGAGGAGCTTGAACTTGGCGTCGATTTGGACAAGCTTCCATGCTGCTCTGGAACGGTAACCGTGCTCTTTGGCGAGGCGGTAGTACTTGTCTAAACGATGCTTTCCCTTGACCTTACCCATTGCGATCGGCTAGGGTTTAGGGTTTGGTATCCAAATGTGATGGTAACGATTTTAGGGTTTAGGCGGTTGAGGTAGAAGAGTAGAAGACGAGACTGTTATTGGGCCGACAGGTTGTATTGGGCCGCTAATCGCACAAGACTTATGGGTGGAGCCGAGCTCGATTATATTGACCAAGTCGCAGTTCCTTCTGAGGCTCTTGAACATCGTTCTGCGGACCATATTTGGTCAACTTTAAGTAACAGAAAGAGGATCAACGGGTTCATCAGTCATGCAAATTCTCTTTCTTTTTCAGCCTATTTGATATTTTTATAGTCTAGGGTAAGACAATAGAACCATCAACTTGGTCATCTAATTGGTCTGAGCATACGTTTAATTGTAGCTTCACTTGATTTATATAAACTTAACCTTTTACTAGATTTTGGTGAACTTACATCAATATAATTGAGGGTGCCCCCCATTGCCCCTTGAGACCATTTTGCACGTTTGAAATAATTGTTTAAAATTTTGAATATAATTGTTTATATTGTATTCGTGCACTTAGTTAGATACAACGAGCGAGGGTGGGCAGACGAGAACTATAAAATTAGATGATTGTTATTACACGATTGCTTTGTGTGATTTATAGTTGAAATCTTGGGATTAAGATCCAGTGTAGCGAAAGCTATTTAATGCGAGCCAAAACTACATAGTTTTAGTAAAGGGTTCACTCAAAACTACGTAGGGTTATAGTAAAAAATGTCAACACGACGTCGTTTTTACCCTCGCAGCAAATAGCTGCGCATTACCGGATCCGAATCCGAAATCTTGATGCTAATTACATGCTTGAATGTGAGTTTAGAATAGTGTGGCATAAACTATACTAACATATCTTAGATGGTACTTGTTTGATTTCATCCTAATAAGTCTAGAGGTGTATTTATTGTATTTATTCAAGCTATTATCATATCCTCTAACCTTACTCTTACGTACCCAAGCTTGTATGCTTTGTCTACGTGATGATTTTATCTGATGATTGCATCTTTTAATTTCACTTGTTGGCATTTGCTTGTGCTTGTACTGGTTGTTTTGAAATAAGTAACTGTTGAACGGATTTTTCAAAATAGCAATAGTGATTCTCTGGTTAACATTTCTTCTCAAAATAATATGGAATCTAATGTTATTGAGTCTCGAATATATTTTTTTGGTAAAAAACATTAAAAGTTTGGAACTATTTGAAAATAAATGAAGAAATATAAAATGATGTTATTTTGTTGAAAGCCAAGAATATTATATGTGGTGACTTGTTAGCAAGGGGTGGAGATGATGGAACTCATTATCAAGGCACATGAAAAGCCATAAAACTTATATTCCGTTTGGTTGTATGAAAAAATGAGAGGAAAAGAAATTTTGATGGAAAATTTAAAGAAAAATATTTGAGTGTGTTTGGTTGAAAGCAGAAAAATGAAAATTAACAAAGAAAGTAATGTAACCAAAAAAATTAAAGTAACCAACCCCAAACATAATATTTACATAATTAAACTTAAACTTTCTAATTAATCTTTAAAATTAAATTAACTTTTGAATTAATATAAGCATAAACTAAACCAACCCCAAATCAAAATTATAAAAAATAAGATAATTTTGATTAAATATTCAATTAATTTTTAAATTAAATTAAACAAAAATATTCCTAAACTAAAGTAACACAAAATTTATAATTATAAATTTTAATAATCTTAATTAATTATTTAAATAAATCTTAAATTTATAGGAATCCTTAATACCCCTAAACTAAATTTATTCCAAATCATAATTATATAGTTAAATATATCACAAAGTGAAAGAGTTAAATTTAATTAAGGAATTAATCAGGTTTATTAATTTAATTATGATTAATGTAATTAATCACGGTTATTTAGAGTAATTTATCTATAATCATGGATTAAGAGATGGTCAACATAATCAATGGTTAAATTTAACGGAAATAGTAACGGAACAGTGAAGAGGTGGCTCATTTAAACGAAACTTGAATTGAAGGGTGATTATTTTAAAAAAGATTGGAGGGGTGGTTTCTTTTAAATTGGCATATTGCGCGTGTGGTTTTCGCTAAAAAACCCAAAAAAACAATCATAAACCTCAATTTCACAGCAATTAGTTAGTCAGAATCCTTTACCTCTAGATCATCAGGCAACTAAGAATACTCCATATAAATTATTTTATCATTATATTTATTTATTCATTTTAAGGTTTCATTTTGGGCTGCTTCCTACCCTACCACACCATGTCCATCAACCAAATAAGTCCATGAGAAATAACGAATCACATATCTCCACGTGCATTAAAGCATCTTTTATGGTGTGGTCGACCACAGGCATTTAATCGACAGACTTCCTCGGAGTGCACACTTCTCCATTTTGACCGTCAACGAATTCGTCGGTGTCTACAGCTACCCGCAGCTCCGGCAGCGGCGAGAAATCGTAGTAACCTTATCAGCATTCATCTTCTCCAGATACCTCCAGGTTTGCTTTGGCATCTTCAGTACGATGAGAATTCGATTTTAGGGTTTTACTCAAGCGATCGCGTCAAATCGGTTTTTAGGAACGGTAGCTTTTGATTGAGGAGTTTTTCTGAGTGTTTAGTGTGATTTTTTGTATATAGGTTTGACGGTTAGGCTATCTATGGATCCATCGCCTCGAGGTTATCGTGGTAGCCTGGGTACATCAGCTCCGCCGTGGATGAAGCCGCTACCATTGCCTGGTATGAAATTAGAGTCTCAGTTTTTGTGAATGTAGAAAACTTCCACTGCATGTATCTTATCCATTTGCAAGATTCGAAAATCATGCTCTACCAAATTCAGCTATTGGTAGTTCGCTGATGTTTATGAGTTGCTTCTTTCAACCTTTGCGAGGCTTTTATTTATATATTTATTTTACATTGGTTTTAGAATTGTTATTTTTTGTGTAGGGGTGCAGGGAATAGGGCGAAAGAGGATTAAGACGGCTGATGATGATGATGGCAGAATTAACAATGACATGGACACTGCTGTGTCAAAGATTAGTGTTCCTGTCTCTACGCAAAAAGTTGCTGTGAGCATGGCGGATGGGTACTTGAAAAAGAAATATGGTGTGTCCAACGTCATTGATTATTCTGATCCATCTTCTGTTTCTGATTTGATGGATGAATTAGACCGTGGTAAATTTGGAAGTGTGACAAGGGAGATACAGGAACTTACTGCCCTGAGGATGGAGGTATTGAACCCGCTTTATAGTCTGTATCCGGAACTGATGACTAAGCCCTTAAATGGGGTAGAAATTGAGGAAAAAGATGTTAAAGTCATTGATGTTGTGATGAGGATGATGCTAAGAAAGCTTTACTTAAGCACCAGTCTCCCCCTCCAGTTATTACAGTTGATTCAGATGGGGAAAGTGGTGTGTCTCTGAAGCCTCAGTATTCCTTTGAAGAAATATTGTTGGGAAATCCTCCTGTTAGATTCCTGTTTGAGAATCCCATGGTAACTTCTACAGATTGTTTTGCAAGTAACATAACTCGGCTATGGTTAATGTTTTCTCCTTGACCAGGGTGATATAAATGTTGTGGACAAAATCCCCAATCCTTTTCAAGATATATTTCAGAGAAATTCAGCTGCCGCTCTTCCGTCAGAGAACCCTGTGGTATTTCATGCTGGTTTCCATTTCATTGTTCAATCACTAAGCTCGTAATAACTGAGTTTATAGAGTCCATTATCACTTGATGCATTTCTGAAAAGGGCTAAACATAAAATACTTATTTTATAGATGTCTCTTTTAGCATATCTATGAAATATTGAAACCCTTCCCAAGAAAATCACTTCCTCTTGCTTCCCGATTAGTGATATTGGCTATTATTACATACAAAGTCCATGCCTGCTTATGGATGTGAGTTGTAGAATCCATCTAATGATTTTTCGATGCTTTTAATTCTAGAATGCAAATAAGTTGCTACACAAAGTTCCGAAAACGGAAGCTAAAATGATTACCAGTTTAGCGGAAACTGGTAAAGCAAACGGTGAGTATGTGGGCACAGAAGAGAATTCAGAATTTGATGAAGGTAATCAGAATGTTGAAGATGACGGATTGGGGGATATGTGGAATGAGATGTCACTTGCTATGGAGTTAGCAAAGGTAACTCGCTCAACTTGTATTACGGTTTGCTGTTGTAAGTTTTAATTGCTCTAGTTATTCTTCATTATGAAACTATCGGCAATAGATATAGGTATTATCATATCAAATTCAGATGCGCTTCTGTGTAGTAAAGATCTTTAAACTTTGCAGCAATTTTTAACTTCTGTTTGTGTAATTTAAGTTTGAACATGCAGATTAATATTAAGTAAAATGTATGATTAGATGAAGACATGATTTGTAAGTATAATTTTGCCTGCATTGTGAACAAGATGGTGTTTGTTCTGACAAGCAGTTCCTCTCGTAGCTGAGATTTTTTGCTAAAGCTTTTGTCAATCAAACAGTGTCCTGAAAAAAGACATTTAATGGTATTTTTCATTTTCTTCATCCTCCATGTTTCATGCTTCATGGTCTCATGCCAACTTTGTTTGCATGCATTGTCAAAACTCTAAACTATTGCAGTTGTGTTTAACACGGTACCTCATTTACGTCACAAGTATAAATTGAATGGGCCTATTTTAGGATGCTGTGGATGAACCCTCTGAGAATGAATCAGAGGATGCTGAAGATTGTGATCATTCGTTTGTGTTGAAAGATGACCTTGGTTATGTTTGCCGCGTTTGTGGAGTTATCCAACGTAGAATTGAAACCATTTTTGACTTCCAGTATATAAAGGTTAGCTCTCTAACTTTTTCAGAACTGACACGACACACCTCATGTTATAGGTTCCTCATCATGACAACTGTGGCACAATTTTACCTCACTGAAACAAAACACTGCTGTCAGATTTATTCTTTCTGGTGACTGTATGGTTCTGTCTCTTAGGTAACTGGTTATGTAGATCAATCAGGACGGACCATATGAAATTATCTATGTCAGAAGTCACATTGATTTCTGTAGCGCATGCCTGAACTAAATGACGTCAGTAATGTTGTTCAAGAGTTGAAATTAGTTCTTTAATGACAACTACTTGTTTCATTATGGGAGTTGCAAATGGAGAATGTTAAAGGTTTTTTTGGTTTAAATACATAAAATGGCAAAGGATCTCTGGTTTTGGAATTGTTAAACTAGTAACTTTTGATAAGATATCTAATTTCTTAATTGCAATGTTTCAAGCTTTAACAAAAAGCCCGATCAATAGTTTTTCTATCATTATGCATTTTGGTTTATTGTTTTTCATAATGTCATGGATTTCCTCTTATTATATATTCAGGCTAACACGACAAGAACATACAAATCAGAATCACATGATTTCAAAGATAGCGAGCCATCTAAAATCTTCCCTGATGGGATAAAGTTGTCTAGTCAAGATTTCACTGTCACTGAAATTGCTGCCCACCCTCGACACCGCAAACAAATGAAGCCTCATCAGATAGAAGGTTTCAATTTCCTTACTAGCAACTTGGTAACAGAAAATCCAGGGGGTTGTATCTTGGCCCATGCGCCGGGGTCCGGAAAGACATTCATGATTATTAGTTTCATGCAAAGCTTTCTGGCAAAATATCCTCATGCAAGACCTCTTGTTGTGCTCCCGAAAGGAATATTACCGATCTGGAAGAAAGAATTCAAAACTTGGCAAGTGGAAGATACACCGCTTTATGACTTTTACTCTGTCAAAGCTGACAGCAGGATTCAGCAATTGGATGTTTTAAAGGAATGGGTTGAAAAAAAGAGCATCCTCTTTTTAGGTTACTCACAGTTTGCTGCTATAGTCTGTAGTAAAATAAAAAACAAGGTTTCTGCAGCCTGTGAGGACATTCTGCTGAAAGCTCCATCCATTCTTATTTTAGATGAAGGCCACACACCAAGGAATGAGAACACAGATGTTTTACATTCTCTGGCAAAAGTTCGAACTCCAAGAAAAGTTGTCCTTTCAGGAACCTTGTATCAGAATCATGTCAAGGAAGTTTTTAACATCTTGAACCTGGTTCGTCCAAAGTTCCTTAAACTGGATACTTCGCGAACTGTTGTGAAGCGAATCCTAAGCAAGGTACAGATAGGCGGTGTAAGAAAGAAACTGCAAGCCAATGGAGACTTTGCATTTTATGACTTGGTGGAGCATACTTTACAAAAGGACGAGGACTTTAGACGGAAAATCTCGGTTATCCAAGATTTAAGGGAAATGACCAGAAGTGTTCTTCACTACTACAAAGGAGATTTCTTGGATGAGTTACCTGGCCTCGAGGACTTCACTATTTTGCTCAACTTGAGCCATAGACAGAGATTTGAAGTTGAAAATTTAAATAAGAGAGCGGAGTCCAAGTTCAAGAAAAGTTCTGACGGGAGCGCCATTTATTTGCATCCACAGCTTAAACTTTTCTCGGGAATCGAAGATAAGCTTTCTAGTGTTAATGATGCCAAGATTGATGAGATGTTAGAAACTTTGAATGTCAAAGAAGGCGTCAAAGCAAAGTCTTTCTCAACATACTTGGCTTATGTGAATCGGCTGGAGAGAAACTCCTTGTATTTAGTCAGTACCTCTTACCATTGAAGTTTTTGGAAAGGTTAGCCAAAAAGGCCAAAAACTGGAGTCCTGGTAAGGAAACATTCATGATTACTGGTGAGTCAAAGAGTGAAATGCGTGAACAATCTATGGAGCGGTTCAACAACTCTGCTGATGCTAGAGTCTTTTTTGGCTCCATTAAGACATGCGGTGAAGGAATCTCTCTGGTTGGGGCTTCGCGAATAATCATTCTTGATGTCCACCTTAATCCATCAGTCACTCGCCAAGCAATTGGCCGTGCATTCCGTCCTGGACAAAAAAAGAAAGTTTACACCTATAGATTGGTTGCTGCCAACTCTCCAGAGGAGGAGGATCATCTGACATGTTTCAGGAAAGAATCTATATCTAGGATGTGGTTTGAGTGGACTGAGTATTGTGGATATCGTGAATTTGATATGGAGACAATAGAGGCAAATGGGAGTGGTGACATTTTCTTGGAATCTCCTCTACTGCAAGAGGATTTGAAAGTTATCTACAGAAGGTTGGTAAATCAATGACCCTTCTCTTATGAATCAATTTCTTGATAGTGGCAGCAACCTTCTTACTGATTTAAATATTCTTTTGCCAATTTAGGTGATAGGCGAGCTGAGTACTGGCGTCTGTTTTTCTAGACCTACAGTAGTAGATTTGAGCAGATGTTCGAAATTATTTTGGAAACCTACTAGGACCTCTAGTGTTTTCGTAAGCTAAACGATGAGCATCATGTGCATGCAAAAGTTTTTCTGCAAATTCTGGTGATCACATAAATTGCTCTTGTAACTTGTAAGACAACGCATGTATCTGTTCTTGGGCAAAAGGAAAAAGGTGTTTATACAAACATGAATAATTTAGATGCATATTTTCTTTGAATGGATTGTTTATGGTTTCATATCTTATTTGTCTTGTTCCTAACGCATTGACTGAACTTTTCTGCAAAGGGCAAGTTGAAAATGTATAATTGCCATTAACACATGTTCGCTAGAAGTGCTTTCACAAAGAGGCAGACAGCTTGACCCTGAAGAACTTTGAGATTTCCTGGGTGACTCTTGCAGCATTCTCCAACTGAATGAAGTGGTGGCCGTCTATGACAACTACCTCCAGGTCAGGTATCAGGTTTTTGTATTCATCTCCATTTATATAATGTTCCGTTCCGAATGAACGGTATCCCAAATCTTTGTCTCCCATGATAAATTTTGTCGGAGTAGTTATTTTTGTTCCCTGCCACGGTGCGAGGAGTTCCCAGGTCCTGTACCATTGGACAACATTAGCAGTTGATTTGTTAATCTATATATTTCAATTAATGATCATTGTTTTCCTTACAGGTTCATAGCTCGGTAATAATTTAGGCCACCAGTGAATCCAGTCTTCTCAAACACACCAGCAGCATACTGAAGCTCTTCCTCTGTAATCCATGGTGGCAATGAAGATGGAGTATCCAGAAAATCGATAATCTCAACTCCAGGTGGAGCTGTCAGATTTTCTGGGGCACCGATCAACAGAAACTTCTTCAGCACAGTCAAACAATCATGTCTAGCAAATGATGCCTCTGCCCTTCCAGGCTCCTGCGTAGCACATCAACATAAATTCATTTGCAGATATGGTTTCACTTGTATATCAAATGGTTACCTGGAACTGGTGAATGTAGCATCCTTCTCCAAATGCTTTGGTAATGGCTTCAACGGGGGCAGAATCTAGAGACCTGTCTCTGTAAGGGACACTCAGATTCACAAGAGCTCTCACTCTCTCTGGCTTCAGCAAACAAAGATGCCATGCTATCTGAGCTCCCCAGTCATGACCAACAATAAAGGCCTGCCAAATCAAAAGCTTATTATATCAAATATGGACCTATGGATGAAAAAAAGAACATCGAGATCTTGATACCTTTTCTTCCTTGAGTTGGTCAAGGAGACCAATCAAGTCACCAACATGATGAAGTGCAGTGTAAGAGGAGGCATGAGGAGGTGCGTCAGTGTCACCATAGCCTCTCATATCAGGTGCGACGACATGATACCCTTGTTCAGACAAGTGGTTGATCTGATAGATCCATGAAGACCAAAGCTGAGGAAAGCCATGGATAAGTAGAACTAAGGGTCCTTTTCCTTTCTCTGCTATATGCATCCATATCCCATTGGTGTAAATCCTCCTGTGACTGATCTCACTAGTCTCCTTTCCCTCCATTGATTACTCGACCTAAAAATGGCCTGTTGGTGAAGTGCTGGCTTTTGATGCAAAAGTTTCAACGACTTTTTTATATTATAATCTAGTTTATATATTCAAGACAGTCTGCAAGACTGCAAGGACATATGCTGGTGGCTCTTTGTGGAAAAATCATGGATGCCTTGGGGAAAGTCAAATATTGATATTTTCAGTTGAAACAGGAATTTTCTTCTCTTCAGCAATTCAACAAGGGCTACTAGGTGCCAAACGCAGGACTAGGACACATTTTAGTCAAAGTAAATAATAACTGTTGCATTAAGTAGCATCCCAACATACGAATCTAATCCGCCAAACTCTCTCCCCCACCGCCAAACTCTTACACCGCCTCCCGCATCTTTTCACCCCCAACGCCCACCCCTCCTCCTCCCAACCCCCATCCCGGCCACACCCTCTCATCTTCGACCCCTCCCACTACTCCCAAACATTGTGGTATTGTAGGGTTTGTTGAGAGCGGCTTTTTGGATGGGTTGTGGTGGTCGTGTTAAGGTGTTAGTTGATGTTGGTGGGTGTTGTACGGTGTGCGTATTGTTGGAGTATTGTGTTGTATTGGTGGAGTTTCTGTTTGACGCTGGAGCGAGGAAACCTTGCATTGAGGGTGAACGGCTTTTTTCTTGCTCTGATTGGAGTCTGTTTGGTGCTTTTTGCTTCCAGTCGGTTTGGCTGAGTTGCCCGGCAGTTTATTTGGAATTTGGATTTGATTCGCTTAAGTGATGCTCCTTTTTAAGCTGGTTCTGTCTGGATCAAACTTACACATTTGGACCAAGATGGATCAACTTCTGAGGTTATATAGAGCTCAATGGTTTCATCAGTTATTATCACAAAAATCTTGGAAGTTCTGTATATCAGATTGGTCGTTAGTTATGTGCTCACTTGCTCAAAGTTCTGTCAGTTTTTTTTACACATTCTTGTACATACCGAGGCAAATGATTGGGTCTAGTCCTATAGTTTCTATTCCTTATGTTTCGACTATTCCGAGTCATGCTAAATTTCTATTTCGCTTTTCAAGTTCTCGGGTTGTACTTTTAGGCTTTGTCCTTTTATAAAAAAAAGTAACATCCCAACATCTTTTTTGATGCAAATACAAACGGATAGAGAAGGAACTAGACAGACTAAGCTAGATCCGTCAAAGTGGATGGACGGATGCTAAATGGATAAAGGATAAACGAATGGATCGCTACGCCATTTTCATAACTATGAAATACGAGTCGAAAATATGTTGCATAAGCCTTGTACAACATACAACGTGTTGCAACTAAATATGTGTCGTAAGACGTGTTGTTGCGTAATCCTATGCAACATATAAGTCATTGGATTAGCTTAATTTGTGTAAATTATTAGCTTTTGCAACATCATGCTTTCGACTTAATATTTTTTTAAGTTATGTGTCATATGTCGTGTAAGAGTAGTGAGGTTACGTAACATTTGCTTAAGCAACATATAAACAACATATTGAATTGTTTTGCCAAAATAAAATTTATTCACACATATGTCGTTGGTTGCTGTTGTTTTCCTACCGCTGTCGTTGTATTTTTTGTCGCTATAGAGTGTAGCGGACATTTGTTTTCTTCATTAGCTGCTGGTTGATTGGAGACGTCGTTGGTGCTGGTGGCGGGATCATGCAGACTGTTGTGTGTCGCGCTGAGAAGTTGTCTACCGTTGTCGTGTCTCGTGCCTCCCTGAAATCGAGTCGACTGAATTTGCTGGCCTTCGGTTCATCTCGGTTCAGATATTCTCCTCTTACGCCTCCTATGTTCACATACTGCTGAGATTACTTTTCTAAAGCTGATCAGACATCAATTTATTATTAACGAAATCTCGGGAGTCTATGGATATAGCGGGTTCTTCCATGCAGTGCTCACTAAATTTCTGTCATATTTGTTTGCCTATTCTTGTACTTACCGAGGCAAAACACTTTGTTTAGTCCATAGTTTATCTTTTCTTATATGTTTTGCCTAGACCGAGTCAGACTAAATTCGTTTAGCCTTCCAAGTCCTCAAGTTGTACTTTTTGGGCTTTTGCCCTTTCTATAAAAAAAACTAATTTCGTGGTTCCTTGTGGCAGTCCATGTAGTCACTTGACTCACTTGTTGTGTCAAAAATAAATAACAACCATTAAATTTCACAATTCACTTATGAACAGACCACAACAAGATTGAAGAACTTAATCTTACTGTTCATTGTAGTCACGCATAGTGAAATGGTGGTCCTTGATCATTTTGTCCCCAGCGACTTCAAACTTTTGGCACTTACTGATCGAAAATCATGCATCTAAAAGCAAGAACATTAAATACAAATTAACAAACTGAAAACAATTAGAAAAGAAGTAGCTTGAGGCGGAAAGGAAAGAGAACGCGGAGTACTTGATGATTGGCGAAACTTCGAGCAACTGACACATCTTACTAAATAAAATCAACAAATAGTAAATACTAACATGTACACAACTCGATTCGATCCTTATGATGGTCACCTGGGGATTTTCATAGTTGGGAGGCTAGTGCATTTCCAGTGGAGGAGGCAAGTGGAGACGCTAATGGAATATGAAAGTATAGAATCTGAAAGTGTTTAGCTTTAGGGTTTGAATATAAACAGTTCAAATTGAATCTGAAATTTTTACTTTTCCCTATTCTTTTCTTTCTTTCCCTCTTTTTAATACTTTTAACGGATATTATCTTTTTAATCCGTTTAACTTATATGATTAAACTAATGGATCAAACGAACGGATTATAAACGGATAGCGGATTGATGGATTATCTACTTATCCGCTCACCATTCAAATCTATTTATCACTCTTTTATCCATTTACCATCCGTTTATCGTTTATGATTGTTTGTAAGCGGATGATAGACAGATGGTAAACGGATGGTACATGAATGATAAGCGAATAGTGCTTCATCCGTTCATATGTTTACCATCCGTTTAATAAATGAATGATAAACGGATATGGATGGTTTTATCCATTTAACTAAGATACAAATGAAATTGACAGCTCAAAACTAAACATTATACCCACGTATTCTAGGGCAGCAACAAGTCAATTCCAACATCATTGATTAAAAGAAAATAATTTCGTAGCACCATCTGCTGGATTATCTGCCGCTTTTTGAGTTAAATGCAATATCCAATTTTGGTGAAAAGCAAGAAGGATTGAACATTGAAGAAAACCCTAAGCGAACTCTGTAGCACAATTGAGTCTTTTGTCTAGATTTTTGCTAAGTCACCACAACCTGTCTCGAACACAACATTTTGAATGTTTAACTCTTTAGCTAAAAGTAGACCTAATACCAACCCAGAGTGTAAGTTTTCAACGATAATATTTTTCAGACGTCTTCAACAATATGCTCATCATTCTTGAAACAAATTCTATGCACTTTATCATTCTTTTTTTTCCAAGCGCAGAAAATAGCAGCACTATTAACAAATCTAGCAACTTCCTTTTCTTGTAATTTTTTCCAAACCTTTATGTGGCTCCACTGAATAAGGTCGGCCCACGATTTGATATCAGCCCTCGTATCAATTTTTTGGATAGTATACTTCAAAATTTGAATTTTTATGTAGTTAAAAAACAAGTGTTCTTCAGCTCATCTACCGAATTGCACCAGCAACATCTTTTACACATTTGCACTCCCTTCAATTTGTTTCGCGTGGGAAGTCTGTTGTTGAAGGCCAACCAAGTAAAAAACATATACTTCGGAGGAGATAAAGTGTTTCATACCATCTTGCACCAAGCTTTTCTGACCAAGCTGCCACAGAGGATAGAGTAATTTGATGCCACACAAAACTCCTTATTTCCACCTCTCCAAACACAAATTGACACATGTCAACACTTCATGTCTCATCATTAATAATTTCTTTAAGCTCCATGGATGGTGAGCTCTACTCTACAAATTCTAAAACGGAGTGGTTTTAAAATAATACTCATTAACCCACTTCACCCACAAGCAGTATTTGCCTAAACCAATATCCCTGACTTGAGACAATACCAAAGCCTTACTAAAGATAGGGGTGTCCAACCGGCTCGTTAGCCCGAAAGCCCACAAAATGCGCGAGGCCAGGTGTAAACCCGACCCGTCCCGCTCATCGGCCCGATGAAAGCCTGAGCTCGCTTTTATAGGGCTCGGGGACTTCTCAAGCCCGCACGGCCCGAAAGCCCGGCCCGACCAAAAGCCCGATCAAAAAAATAATATAATTTGTTAAAATAATATTCATCTTCTATCATTTTATTTGTATACCAATCGATTTTAATTTAACAACGTCCAATAAAATAGAAACATAAAATATGCAACTCAAACTTTAACATATCTAAAAGTATGAATACAACAAATTAAACTAGAATATTATTTCTGTGACTAACATACTTAAGTAAGACGGAAAAATATTATTTCACCTTGAATTCTATCAATCCAATAGTTTATATTGATAACCATTAATCTACATCCACTCTGTATTTTTTGTCAATTCATTTAAATTTTAATTGAAAAATAATTTAATCTCAACTGCTAGATTAATCTAATCCAATAGTTGAAATTAAATCCTCCACTTAAGTTATTTGTTTCTATTAAAATTTCATCTCGAGACAAATATCAAAAACTTTAAAAGTACTTAAAAAAACTATTTGTCATGATATATTATTCAAATTATAGTGAAATATATATTATCTTTAATAAAAATTAATTAATTTACGAAAAGCCCGTAAAAGCCCGGTTTTGGCCCGGTCAACCATAAGTCAACGGGCTTTTAAAAGGCCGCGGGCTTATGAATTTTGTGTAGGCCCGGCCTGATTTTTTACAATTGGCCCGAATATATACCCGTGTTTAGGGCTCGGGGTCGGCATATTCGAGTGAGGCCCGACCCGGCCGATGGACACCCTAACTAAAGATACCCAGATCTTTACACCCGAGACCCCTCACCTCTTTTTCAGAACACACTGCATTCCAAGCGATCAAATTCTTCTTCCCAAACTCTTTTCGGTCCAAATAAAGTTTATAATAATAGTAGAAATATCTTTGATCGCAGCTTTTGGGAGTATGAAGATTCGCATCCAATATGAGCAAATGTAATTCAGCACATGCTTCACCAAAACCAGCCACCCTGCATAAGAAAGAAATTTGGGTGTCCGTGATTTTATCCTTTTGATCATTTTCTGCCCAGCAAAAGATCGTCTCTTCAGGATTTACCATCCAAAGGGACTTCAAGGTTTCTGAAAGGGAGGGGAGAAACCTTTAAACTCGTAACATTAATTATTTGCTCAATCACGGGTCTTTGAGTACCTCAAAATTTAGCACAGACTTGGACCTATTCATCTCCAAGCTAAACCAAGATTTAATATCTTCTAAAGCTCAAATAACTGCCTGGATAGAGCTACAATTTCCCTTGCTAAAAATCAGCACATCATCAGCAAACATAAGGTGGTTTAGAGCTATTCTTTTGCACTTAGGATGGAACTAAAAGTCTCCACTCAAGTTCCTCTTGATCAATCTTTTGGAGAACACTTCAATAACGAGAGTAAAAATCAGGGGGATATTGGGTCCTTAGGCAAACCTCTGGAACTTCCAAACTAATCTACCAGATTTCCACTAACGAGCACAGAAAATTTCGCAGTGGATATGCACACCATAATCCACTTTGAAAAGACCACTGCAAAGCCAATTTTTTTTAAGGATATTCTCAATAAATATCCAACAAATTACATCATAAGCCTACGCGATATCAATCTTCATCAAGAAAAATATTGTGAACAATATTCTATCTTCAACAAAAGCTTACTAAGATTCGCCAGTCAGGTAGGTCAAAATAGGCTTGAGTCTATTTGCAAGGATACTAGCTATGATCTTGTTAATCACATTGTAACAGCTGATTGGTTTAAATCCTTAGGACTGTTAGCACTGCCGATTTTAGGAATATATAGAATTTATCCCTTCGAGCATCAGACCATCTCTGAAGAATTGCTGAATGACTCTCAGGATATCCATACCGCATTTCGGCCACAGAGCTATATAAAATTCAGCATTGAAGCCATCAAGTCTAGCAACTTTGTTGTTAGGCATGTTTTTGATGACTTTCCAAAAAAATCAGCTTCTTTCACTTTCTGGCATTGGTCAAAGATACTAGGGTCAATCTGAGAAGGAGCAAATTCCGAGTTCACAATACTCTTGAAGTACGAAGAAAATTGTTGCTTGATGACCTCTTGATCGAAAGAAACATCCCCTGTCCCATTCTTCACACTAGAGATCTTATTCGCACCGTGTCTGCCCTTTATAACGGCATGAAAATATTTTGAGTTTAGGTCACCTTCCCTAGCCCAATTGATTCTACCCTTTTGAGTATTAAACATGAATTCATATCTGAGTGAGTTTCAGAGGTCATCAACAAAGAATATCTCTTTCCTAATAAGCTCAACGTTTCCAGGATATGAATGAAGCATTCTCTGAGTTGTAAGGAGGCTTTGCCTAGGAGCTTTTTCCTGCCTCATACTCTCCAAAATACTTTTCCAAAGCTCTGTTGATCTGTTAAAAGCATACACAAAACCCCAAAAATATGTTTGTCTTCAAACTCAGTGTCGCATATAACTAGTTGATCATCTGCACACCAAATCTTCAAATAAAAAACAGACTTGTCCTATAAGATCATGATTCTGCCCTTTCGATTGTCACCACTAAAGAAGCAAAAACGATCCCAATCTTTATTTAGGGAGCAATTCCTGGAAAATCCAACAAAATCCTCTGCTTTAGCTTTAGCCTCCATAAGCGCAACACACCTAACCTTGTACCGCAAAATCAACGACTAAACTTTCTTTTGCTTTGAAGGGGAGTTTATCCCTCCTACTTTTCAACAATCAATATTAACTATTAAAACAAGACATGTTTTGCTCCAACTTCTTGCCCTTGGAGCGGTGAGCAAAATCCTTTATACCCTTGTTCATGTATGAATCCACTGAAGCACTAGCCTTCTTATGTTTTTTCTTTTTATTCTTTCTTGCACTACTTTAAACAACTTATCGTCACCTTCTTTGGATTCCTCATCACTTAATCTAGAGCATACCTCCTTTTGCGGATACTCCTTCGGTTCACCAGTTTATTTCCTTGAATCCCTTTAGAATTCATACACTGAGTTTCCGGAACCTGAGAGCAAAAAGAATCATTGCTTCTTTAGCGACCTCCACAGACTCTTCGGAAGAGTTTCTAGACACATTTTATAAAATCTTTTGCATTTTCACCAGGCTCAAATAGGATGACACTGTCTTCGTCAACTTCTTTAAAGGTAGTTTTAGCAACATCTTTCTCCGAAAACGACAGTCTTTGATGAGATGCCCAAAACAATGACAACTTCCACGCCTTGGAGGAGTCCATTCATACTCCACTCGCAGGACAAAGTTCACACCTCTTGGACCTTTCACTGTGACTGAGTGTTTGAGGTCCCTTAAGGCATGAATTTCAACCAGCGCTCTAGAATAGTCCAGTTTGTTTTCCAACCGTGAAGCCATTAGTTTTAAGAGGCTTACCAAGGGTGCTAGTAATTCGACTAAGAATATCCTCTCTTCTCAAGTTATTCGAAGGCCAGGAAATGTCACCAACAACGGTAGTGTCTGGATTCCTTCCAGACTATTATTCTCCTCAGAAGATCAAGGTTGGAGCACTAAAGGCCTGTTGTCAAAGATCTACGGACCTCACTCCATAATTTGCTCCATATCTTCCCCCATATTAAACCTGAATAAAAACACTCCCTAGTTCATTTGAGCCATTGAAACCACATCCTCATTACCCCATCTGGCCTTCACAAAAGCTTTGATTTTGTGCATGTAGGGTCTTGCTCCAAAAAACAAACCAACAAGCGACGTCTTCCACTCTTCCGCAGCCTCATCCCATAACTCCATTTCAATGGAAATCTCATCCGCCCCAAGCGGATATATGTGTGTGAAACGATAAGTTAACTCCGCCTCAGCAAACTGATTTGCTTCTCTCTGTGTCTCCAGGACTTTGCTTGTTCACCAAACCCTAGATTTGTTTCTCCCGGATTTTTGAATCCGCCACCGTCGTTTTCAGTTGCATCGATTTGTTGATGTTTTGAAGCTCCTTCACACCCTCGTCCATCTCGTTCAGATCTTGACAACCCACCTTATCCATTTTCATTTCGCCCTGGCGCGTGCTCATCTCTCTACTTTTTTTAAGAGTAAGGTTCAAGGTTGTTGGTACGCCATTATAATATAGTTTCCACATAAATATTTTTATTTTCCTAGGTAATTTCAACTTCCAAATTTATTTTCAAAATTTTGAAACTCAAACACACATCAAAAATATGAATCTCTCTTCTTTTTTTAGAGAGAGAATCTCTCTTCCTCTTGGAAAGTGAATTTTTGGAAAACATGAATGGAGTTAATCTTCTTCTTTAACCCTATTTCTTTCTATCATATGTTGAGTTTTGTTTCAATCAGAGTGTTGTGGCCAGATCTAATTTGGTTGTGGGTGGTGTTTGAATTGAGTTTTGGGGTTTTTGCTTCGTTTGTGGTGACTGTGAGTCGGTGGTGGAGGTTATAGGTGGTGCCTTGTGGTGGTTGTGGTGGTTATGGTGGGTGCTTAGTGGTGGTTCGAGGTTGCTGCGGTGGCTGTCAACGGTGGCTCTTGTGGTGGATGCGACGGCTCGGTGCTGGATGTTATAGCAGGTCGTGCCTTGTGGTGATTGTGGTG
The DNA here is from genome assembly GCA_006409495.1 of Sedum album. Taxonomy (NCBI): domain Eukaryota; kingdom Viridiplantae; phylum Streptophyta; class Magnoliopsida; order Saxifragales; family Crassulaceae; genus Sedum; species Sedum album. Next base: position 29,073 of record QZGG01002397.1, read on the forward strand.
GGATTGTGGTGGGTGCTTATTGGTGGCTCGAGGTGAATGCGGTTGCTGTCAGCGGTGGTTCTTGTGTTGGATGAGCTTGAAGTTGTGTACACTTGTCAAACTTTCGTGAGGATGAGGATGAAGTTTTGTTCACGTGTCAAAATTTGTACACATGTGCGAGTCTTCTTGGTTTAAGTTAATTCTAGTTTTGTTATGAGGTACGCAAAGTGACTTTCATGACTCAGGCTTATTTATTTTATTTGTTTTGTCTAAAGGTCAGGCTAGATTTGTCTAGCTTTTAAAGTCCTCACCTTATATTTTCGTGGCTTAAAGCCTTTTTAATCAAAAAAACATAAAAATAAGAACCTGGAAGTTTGTCATCCATTTGCTTCAAAATAAAATGATATGCTGATGACATCTCTAAATTCCCCGAGCAATGACCTGCCCATGTAACCACACCAATATATTCATAAGTCAACAAACCTTGCTTTACAATTTGAATAACCTTTCACATTCCTTGCCACATTAATGAAGATCGATATTCTTTATTAGCATCAACAATAGAGTTATGCGGAAAGTACATCGATTTCAAAAGATTTGCTACTTGAGAATAAGAAAAAAGTCAATATCCTCCAAATTTGCTTAGATATAAAAGCGAAATTAACTATCTTTGAAACTAAGCCCTCTCTTCTCTTTCTTAAATGTTTCCCATTTAATCCAGCAGATTGAAGAACCATAATTTTCGTTACTCCACCTGAAAGATCTGATCAAGCAATGTAGTTTGTAAATTTACTTTATCAGGCAAAACATAACAAGACATGGGATAGAACGGCATTGACATAAGAATTGCCTTAATTAAAACATCCTTCCCGCCAATTGATAGTTGTTTGGTTTGCCAGTTACTAGATATTTTATCAATTAAACCAACGTTTGTCAAAACGTTTCCTTCCTAATAATAAAGGTGTTCCTAAATATTTTAAAATTCTATGTATGACCTGAACACCTAAAATGTTTGCAATCAATCATGTCTTGTTCTCGTACATTCTTGCTGAAACAGATACTTGACTTGTTAAAATTCACTTTCTGGACTAAGCAGGCTTCAAACATACTAAGAATATTTTCAAACTATGCGCAACCATAACATTAGTATTAAAAATTAACAGGCATTCATTCGCAAAAGCACATGAGAAATTTCAGGAGCTCTATGGTTTAGTTTATGTCTAACAAAAATCGATGAGATTTTTCCTTTTCTAGCACATAATGTAACCATTCCATACACAAAATGAAAAGCTATGATAATAAAGGATCACCATGTCTAAGACCTCGAGATGGAATGATTGTATCGATATGAATCCCATTAACTCGCATCCTATATGTAATTGACTTAATAAGAAACATGACACGTTGAACCCAGTGCTGGTGGATGCCAAAATATACAAGGATTTTTTCTAAAAAATTCAATCCAACGTATCGTACGCTTTAGACATATCTAATTAAGAGCTGTGTAGCCGGTTTTGGTACATTTCATATAATGATATATCTCATGTGCAACTATAATATTATCCAAAATAAGTCTACTATAAAGAAAAACAGATTGATACAGAGAAATTATATCACTAAAAAAGATTGCAATTGCTTCCTAATTCACAAGAAGACGGATGACAGCCAATTGCTTCCTCTTCGAACTTAGTTTTAATTATCTTTTTGGAACAATGTTTACCTTTAGTAGCTAAATTTCTTTTATAGTTTCAGGAATTGAGTTGCAACATTGTATGAGACCATTGAATAACATGTTTTAATTTAGTGAATTTTGTTCTTGGTTTGAATTGCACGCTTTGTTATTCGCTTGACCTATCCTAGCAATGAAATTAGGTTTATATCAATTGCACGATATTTAATTGGGTTGTCACTGTAACAAAGCCAAGGGGTGGAACTATTTGTTGGTTTGATTAGGTAATTGTTACATCTTCTTGAGACTCTAGCGGGTAATAGGAGATAGAACTAGAATTAGGTAAGATCTCTAGTGGGACTATCTAATTATGACAATTATAATTCGATGGACTGATGCATGTCTTGTCTTGTTGCATCCATTCTAGAGAAGAAACGAGAGTTTAGTCTAGAATGCGCTGCACAATAATCTAAGCAACTTATCATTCATGACTTCAGTTTGCATCAATATAATTGCATTGCTATCTTGTAACCTAGGAATGAAGTAGGATTTCTACTGCATTTTTGTTGATTAAATTTACAAAACAATCACTATTGCCTTCGGTACTTACTGGAGAAACCGTCGACGGCAGGGTGAGTGGAATTCCCAGAGGGAGGGACTTGAATGACAAAATTACCCTTGAACTAATAAACATAGCAAATATAAAAAGAAACGTTGCAAACTGAGATTTAAGGTATGCATATTAGTTTATTTTTATACAAAAATATGCATATTAATTGGGAGTTCGGATCTTGTATAGCCTACAACCAAATCCTACCAAAATTTTAAATTTTAAATTTTAAATTTTAAATTTTAAATTTAAATTTTAAATTTTAAATTTTAAATTTTAAATTTTAAATTTTAAATTTTAAATTTTAAATTTTAAATTTTAAATTTTAAATTTTAAATTTTAAATTTTAAATTTTAAATTTTAAATTTTAAATTTAATTATAAAACGATGTAATTTAGGACTTTTATAATTCAAAACAACACAATTTTACTACACCCCTAATTAAACATTTCTAAACTGTTTTCAAAACGGTTTTATTTTGGTGTTCAATAACTAAAACTACGTTATTTCATTTGTGATTGAAAAGTGCTGTTGACTGCACATGATCTTAAATGGCCTTGACATCAGAAATGTCCAAAGCTCTCATCCGCATATGGATTTCTTCCGCGATGACAGTAACCTTCCATGGGATTTGCTTTTCATAAACATTGTATGATTCAAAGCAACCAAGGTATATGCTTTACTCGTATTTGTCCGCTTTTAAATCATGCTGCCATTGCTCTTGTTTGTACTGCGCTAGAAGGTGAGTATAGAGAAACAAATTCCCTTCCTCTTCCGGTCCGCCACTGCATAAAGGTGGATGATAAAAAGCTCGCTGTCCTTTGCAAGGAGGGTTGCAGCCATGGCTTCCCCATGCCTCCCATGTTCCATTCGGATGATTCTGTGATCCATGCAGCCAGATTTCGTGCTTGCATCCCTCTTGATGACTCAAGTGTTCAATATGATTCTCTTGGTTGATAAACTGCTTGTTTTTCATGCTAGTTTTTGTTTTATAAGGCTAGTTTGCAACTTGTGCTCTCAGCCTTCGTTGGTTTTTAGGGTGGGCGGGGTTTATAACTTGTTCGGTGTTTTTAAGATTGAAAACTTAAATTTTTCGATTTGACACTTGAGGGTCATGCCCACCCGCTTTGTATTATGCCTGGTCTGGCTTTAAGACTTATCAAATACATTTGCTGGCACCGTCCAGCTTTATTAAAAAAAAAGTGGGTCTCGGGATCTCATTTGGGCAGGCCTAAACCCACGTTAGTATTCAAAAACTAATTCCACGCTAATGGGCCGGCCTAAACTGTCGAAGCCCAAAAACGTACCTGAGAGCGTGCAAGTTACGCTTCTGGTGGCGAGTAGTGGTTAGCATTTAGTTGAAGAAAGACATTGATGATCAACAACATCGCAGTATCGTTTCCAGCTTCAACTAATCGATCGATCGATCGATCGATATATCCAGTTTACGCAACACCGAATCTCAATTCAATTTTCCGATCCAAGGTGATGTCATTTTCCTGTTCCGACTGTCGATTTCGTTTTTTATCTAAATTTTTGTAAATTTTTGGATTTATTTACTTTTTGAGAAATTGATAGTTGTGTGATTAAGACGCGCAGGTTGTGATGGCGGACGTTGTAAGTTCATCGGAAGCAACGACCAGCATCTGTAGCCACTGGTAATGTGTTTTGTTGTGCTTGAGATGTTTTTTGGTTGGTGTTTTGTGTCGGTGGGATTTGATTGAATTTATTTGTTGAAAATGAAATGGATTATTAGTTGTTGTGTCTTTGTTTGTTTGAAAAGAATGGATAAGTCCTGGTTGTAAAGCTGATTCCGTAACGCTTGGGCCTTGTTAGGATCATAATAATTTGAGGGCAGGAAAGAAAATTAAGGAAACACTATATTGATTCTTTGGTTGGTTCATCGAGGAATAAGAAAACTAGTCAAAGGAATTCTTTGTGGCCTGTATACTTGTTTTAAATACTCTATTCTGTGGCAAAAGCATTTCTTGTGACTCTTCCGTATCATTCCAATTCCCTCGGCCTTTTCAAGATCTGAATGAGGATTTGTATATGTCACTTGCAATTCTTGATTTGAAACATATGGGAACATAATGGAATTTTTTTGATGTATTGATTTAGTGGTTGCAAATTATTGCCATTTACTGATTGTCTTTTGGCGTGATTTACAGTGACAGAAGTATTCCGGTGGCAAATATTGATCTGCATTTTGCCCACTGCTCAAGGAATCTGGAGAAATGTAAAGTGTGTGGTGAGATGATCCCTAGGAAATTCATTGAGGAGCATTTCATTGCCACTCATGCCCCCGTATGTTTAGCCTTTTTGTCTTTGAGCTGCACTATTGCATATAAATAGGAAAAATATGGCCATGGCTGTACTAATGAAATAATTTGCAAGTGAAGTGAGTTTGTGTTCCAATTTTGGTTATTGAAGCGTGTCAGAAAAGCACATTTTATCTTGTGAAATACTTCAGTAATTAGTAGTAATTGGCAAATGGCAAGCTTGCTAATGTCAGCTTGTGAAATGAATCTGGTTGTTCTGGATAGCGAAAGAATTTTAGTATGTAATAGGGTTAAGGATGACTTGGTTTTTTTGGTGGGCTGTTTAGTATAGTTCTTAGTTTACTCATGGGTAATGGTAAATTATTCTGATGTTACTCATGGGCTGTTCATGCGAGGTTCTTCCTGTTATAACAAAATGTTTTTTGAATAATTCTGATGTTTTCATTTGGTATAGACAGAAGTGGTACTTGTAGGAGCACCCTCTACTTAACCAATTATTTACAACTGGTGCGTTAAATGTTTTAGTGCATTTTACTGTGGTTTTCCACAGCTTGAATCTACATTCATCATCTATCTGACCCATCCTCATTAAAAGCTGTTGTACGCTACTAATCATGAATGCTTCCATTCCCGAAACTCCCTGAAGAGTTTGGATCCTCCAAACTACATAGTGTAAACTAACTGATTCTGATTCATGGTGGAACAGGTTGAGTGTTCACTTTGCAGCGAATCCATGGATAGAGACATTCTTGCTGTTCATAAGGGTGAAAAGTGTCCCCGAAGGATAACTACTTGTGAATTTTGTGAGTTCCCATTGCCAGCGCTAGATCTAATCGAACATCAGGTATGCATTTGATTCAAATATTTTAGAAAATCGTTAGCTTGAAGAAATTTCATTTTAAAGACGTTACATATGTAAACATTCAGGAAGTTTGTGGAAACCGAACAGAACTCTGTCATTTGTGCAATAAGTATATAAGACTGCGCGAAAGGATTGGGCATGAGATAAGGTGTACTGGTGTGCCAGAAACTGTTGTGGAACCTCCAAGGTACAATTCAGCAATGTCAATTTTTTTTAGCAGTGTCAAATTAAGTAATGCATTTGTTTACCAATTGCCATAAATATAACACCTTTCACATGCTGTACCACATTTACGGTCGCAGCCATAAATGTTTGAATTTTGGAACAGATTAATATCTCCATTATTATCATTGCTTAGATGAGTTATGCCAAAAGATTCATGAAAAACTAAACATATGATATTTGTGTCGATATTTTGTTCTTAACTTTTTTTACACCGACCCAATTAACAATTTAATTTGAAATATCTTTGTACAACTGTAGAGGCTTGCTTACTTAGGTGACTAATTTGTTACTTTGATCAGAAGGGAAAACAGGCCAGCTGAAAGAGAGAGAGGTGGACCTCCAAGAAGAAATCCTAACGAGTTCTCTACAGGACGACTCTTATTCACCTTGGCAATTACAGGCATTGCAGTGCTTTTGGGATCTATGTTTTTCCAGAGGCAAGCAGATAAGGATCAAATGTAAAATAGTCAAATAGCAAATGAAAGTCTCATGTAAACATAATTATGTCATTGTATAACCAATGCAGCTTCATTTTGTCATAAATTTCATATTATGATATCACATTCACAACAACTCAGTTGACCATCATGATTTACTATGATCACATCATTTGTCCATCTCTCAGCTCGAATTTAGTCACAGACCGATACATCTGTTATCAATCACCTGACTATCCTTTCAAAATTATCATCGACTCCTGTGTTTGTTGTCAAATTTGTGAACACAAAAATTGACATGACCATCAGATGTTTGCATTTAAATAGAAAACCAGTCCTACAAAATCTTTTTACACAATAGATCATCAATCACTCTTCCACATCCCATTTTATCTCAAACGTTTAAAAATCAAAATTGGAAACAGACCCTCATTTTGAGCCAACAAAACCCAATAAGGAAACCTACAAGAAGGGTAATATCGTCATTTGCAAAATCCCAGCCTCATCTGGATCTCCCTTGCCTTCCCATTCTCCAGTCGTCTATATATACCTGTGTGGCGATTAAAGGCAAGCTATTTATAAACCCTCAAATTCCTCATCTTCCGGAAATTCAAACAATACCACATCACCGACGAGCACAGTCTCTTACCATCACCTGTAAAAAATCATTTTTTTCGAATTCGACTGCGTAATCTGTAACCAAGATTTGTTTGATTTTTGCGTTTTATTTGCGAATTTTTGATATTTTTTCTTGTTTGAAATTTGACCATAAATTGTATTTTTGTGGATGTTGATGGTGTTAGTTTTGGTGTTGTTGCTGTTGCAGGCTGCGTTTAAAATGGCCACGTTTGAGCTGTACAGGAGATCCACGATCGGGATGTGTCTGACTGAGACTTTGGATGAGATGGTAGAGAATGGAACGTTGGGTGCTGATCTCGCTATTAAAGTGCTTGTACAGTTTGACAAGGTTTAGAGTTTATTTTGCAGCTTTTGATATTATTTAGTTTGATTTTAAGTTTGTGTTTTTGTGCATTGTATTGTAGTCCATGACTGAGGCTCTAGAGACACAGGTCAAGAGCAAGGTCTCAATCAAGGTAAATATGTTGTGTACTGTGAGGATTTGATTTCTTTTTTGGGAAAGTATCTATTGGTTTTGATTACGGTTACTGTTAAGATGTTATTATCATTATATTAGGATCATAAAGTTATACAAGTTTCGATTCTTGTAAGATTTTATGGAAGTAGCTTGTTTTGGTTGTGTTTTTGTTCATTATTTATTGTTTTAGTCGAATGGTTATGGATATTAGGTTACTTGGTTATAGATACCATAATGAAGTTAAGAATATGTGGGCTGCATTGCAGTGTCTGAAGGAGATGCTAAGTTGGCTGAAATAAAGGCTGCATGCTTTAAGTGTTGGTCTTTGAGTTTCATGACAATTATGCATTTGATGTAAATTTGGTAAGAGCTGCGCTCTGAAGTTGCATTTTGGTGGATACAACCAGGATCCTCTGTGACTTGTTTTATTCTCTTTTTACTCAGATACATTACTCTGTGTTAGTTGAATTCTTTTAGGGTGTCCATTCAGATTTCCTATTATAGATTGCATGAGAACTGTGTCAAGGCATCAATTCAGAGTTTGGAATGTGGATTTAGTTGGGCAGTTATTTGTAAAGACAACATTTTTGTACTGTTTTCATTTTATGGACAACATTTGCTTTGATATGCCAGGAGTGGGAACATATCCTAATTCCTGATATCTTACATTAGCATAGCAGTCTTGCTAAATTGCATAATATAAAGGACGCATGCTTTATTTAAGTCATTATTTGAGTTCCATGATAGCTATGCATTTGATATAATATGGTATGAGTTCCGCTCTGAAGCTGCATTTTGGTGAATGCAACCAGGACCCTCTATGGCTTGTTTCATTTTCTTTTTCCATAGATGCAATACAGTTAGTTTACTTGATGTCAGTTAAGGTAGTTTAGATTGTCTATTCAGAATTCCTTTTGAGTTGAATGGAAATATGTCAAGGTATCAATTCATAGTTCGAAATGTGGTTTTATTTGGGGAACTATTTGCAAAGGCAACATATTTGTTTTGTTTCCTATTTTTGTACAACATTTGCTGCTATATGGCGGGAATGAGAACTAATCCTGAATCCTGACATCTTACATAGTATAATGCTAGTAGATTTGTTCATCAGTATCTGTTATATTGACTGGGTAGATAGCTGTATTTTTAGTCACCGCATTCTTAGTCTTAAAAATCAGTAAACAAACATTAATGCCAGGCTAAATGCTATACTTTTGGCTTGCTTTTTTGAAGGCGATATAATGATCAGCAAAGCGCTGCCCACCAATGTATCTTCTATTTTGATGTGCAAAATTAAGACAACTTGTATAGTAGTGTTTCTCTCCTGGTTTATGTTATTGAATTTTCAAATTCTTGACACTTTACAGGGGCATCTGCACACCTACCGGTTCTGTGACAATGTGTGGACCTTCATCCTCCAGGATGCAATCTTCAAAAATGAAGACAGTCAAGAGAATGTAGGCCATGTCAAGATCGTAGCCTGTGATTCAAAGCTGCTTACTCAGTAACTGAACAAGACGTTTTTACAGTGTAGCTATGTTATTACTGAGTGCGAGAAGAGGACACAGTATATTGTTTCAGTAAGGTTGGACTCTTGTTGTTGTTGTTGTTGATTGGCATTAACTTTCAGCGCTGCCTGAACGCAATGCTAGACAGTTTATGTAAATTTTCATGTTTAATCGCAGCTTTATATCCAACCCAATGAGTTCATCTGATATAATGTTTTTGTGAATAATTTTTGTCAATTTTCTTGAGAACTGAAGGCTTGACGTCAAGGGGAATACTTTCCTACAGACACAACTATATTTTCTACTTAAATTTGGCATTAAGATTCGACATCTGATGAGGCTATCAGAGATAAGCAGTATGAAGTATGATAAAGCCAACTACATATAGGGGTGGCTCATTGTACCCGAAAACTTGAATCCAACCCGCAAATCCGAAAATTTTCACGGGTTCGGGTCGGGTTTTGGACAATGCGGGTCGGGTACGAGTTTAATATATAATTTTTAATCAAACTCGCAAACCCGCATTATGCCTATAAATACATATTTATATATTCATAATAATATTTGATATACACATCATGGTTATTTTTTTGCTCAAATTATTATTTTCAAGTTATCAAGGACTAAATAACAGTTTATAAATCTTATTCTATGACTTTATTCACTTTTTATTTATTTATAATATTTTTGGATCCATTTTTTATTTATTTATAATATTTATTTATTTATTCAAAATACGCGGACCGGGTACGGATACGGGTTTAACTTTTTTTAAATCTATAAACCTGA
>QZGG01002398.1:0-38526 GCA_006409495.1 Sedum album
TTTCTAAGAATTCCTGATAATTTTATTTTCTTAGGTGACTGATTATGAGCTAATTCCCGGCGGGCGCAATATCAAAGTCACAGAAGAAAATAAACACCAATATGTTGATTTAATCGCAGAACATCGGTTGACAACTGCTATACGTCCTCAAATCAATGCATTTTTGGAAGGATTCACTGAGTTGATTCCACGAGACTTGATATCCATATTTAATGACAAGGAATTGGAACTATTAATTAGTGGTCTTCCAGATATAGATTGTAAGTTTTCTTGGGTGGTCTTCAAGTTTACCTATTCTTCAGTTGAGTAGTTTTATATGCTGTGTAAGAAAGCAAACTGAAGCTTCTTTTCTAAACATTACAGTGGATGATATGAGAGCAAATACTGAGTATTCAGGGTATAGTGCTGCATCTCCAGTGATCCAGTGGTTTTGGGAGGTTGCTCAAAGTTTTAGCAAGGAAGATAAAGCCCGTTTTCTGCAATTTGTTACTGGAACCTCGAAGGTATGTAATATGTTGTGGTAGTGTATCTATTGGTGCTAGGAATTATGTTCCTTTTGGGTTATGTATTCCAGCGTCGCATATAAATATCACACCATCAGTGGCTTATAGAGTTCTCTGTTTTATTGACAGGTGCCTTTGGAAGGATTTAGTGCTTTACAAGGAGTTTCAGGATCCCAAAAATTCCAAATTCACAAAGCTTATGGTAGTCCAGATCACTTGCCTTCCGCCCATACATGGTAATTTCATGCTAATTGACTGGCTTCCATTATCACTGGATCCCATTCATATCTATTATTAAGCTTAACATATGCATTCATTCGCAGTTTCAACCAGTTGGATCTACCCGAGTACCCCTCAAAAGAACATCTCGAAGAGAGACTGTTGCTTGCAATTCACGAGGGAAGCGAAGGTTTTGGGTTTGGCTAAGCATTGTTAGGAGTCTTTGAATTAGTGTTCATTACTTATTTTGTAGATATAGATTCAAACACATGCTTACGCATTTTGGAAGAAATCATGGGAAAGTTGAGTTGATGGCATGTTTATATTTCTTTCTATATCATGTACAGTTCCTAATTGCCTTGATTACAAGATATGGCAGTTTTTGACAATTTTTCTTCTTCGGAAGTCTCAAATTTTATCATTTTCTATCACTTCTCTTTGGTTTCGCATAGTCTGTTTTTCAAAGATTTGTTTGGCACCTATTCGAAAGTTGATTTTTTATTATTAGGTTTTTTGCAAAGGGAAGAAAATGAACGCCGAGGTGCGCATAACAATATTTGGTTCTCATAAACACAAACTCAAGTTAAGCTATTTGGGACGTCTTTGATATGAAACTGCTGGGGAATATTTTATCAACTGAGATATCATGACTAGTCAGTGTTCCTTAAGAAAGGACAGTCAAGTGAAGTCTGATGATCCTCAGCAGCACTGAAGCCACCCTCCATATTCTTTACACCCTTAAGGAGTCCTCCAAGCAACTCTCCAGGATCATAAAACATCTCCACTTTATAAATCTTCATTCCAACATCAACATGAAAAATTGCTACTCCATAAAATTGGACCTTTTCTCCAGTAGGTGCATGTCCCTTGAAAGGCCCTTCCATAAAACCCCAATGCCTAAACTTGTATATTATTCGCGGAGGGCCAGAGTAAACCTCAATAATCTCGACAGCAAAGCCTCGAGGGAATGTTGTCATGAAGGCTACATGAGATGATTCAAAGGTCTCTTCATTCGGGTTATAACTTCTGTACTTTTCAGGTAATGATGTTTGAAGCAAAATGTTGTACCCTCCACCCAATTCTTTGATTCCTTCGTTGTTTAGAGGTTTTGTTCCTGTCATTCCCATTTGATTAACTTCTAACAAGTAAATAGACAAGTACACAAAATGTTGCAAATTACCGTTGAGACTGAACGTATAGTTTTCAGCATCAATCGACTTGCGGTCCACAGCGCGCAATTTGTGAAAACTCTCCATTTCCCAAGTTTTCACAAGATTTTGCACCGTTTCCTCTAGTGACCCTTCTGGCCAAACCTTTCATATATAAATAGATTTTTTCAATAAATTTGATTTTTCGAACATAAGCAGTAAAATGTATTTGGTAAAAGAGTTTACACCTTGGTTCTTCCTTCTTCGAAGAGCTTGTTAGCTGCATCGTAATTCGGAGGAGCACCGAATCTCCATACAGTATCGATTTCTCCTTCGCCGGACAGAAATGATCTATAGCTCTGTTTTTTCTGCTGAAGAATCCATAATTATTTTTTGCTCAGTATGTGTTTACTTGTAAGTTGGATGTCTGTTTGGTTTGGGTTGCTGCTGGTATTTATAGTACTCAAAATCCAGAATACAACAAACAGTGACCTTAAAAATGTAATTATTTTTGAAAATGCATTCTTTATGTAATTAATAAATTGTTAAAAGATGAATTATCATGGAGTGGATGTGTTTTTTTTTGATAAACATGGAGTGGATGTGTTAGGTGACAACTAAAAGACAAGCTACATTTTGTCTTAATGAGAGTGACGAAAGAGGTTACGTATACTTCCTACATTATTTTTCAAATTCTATTAATATCTACAAAGGATTGAACATTAAGTCACGTGATTATTATTATTCTTATTATTAAAAAAATATCGTATGCTTGCGACTCACTATTTTATTTGAGAACTTGAAGCTCATGCATCTCACTATTGAATGAATTGATCTAAAGCATACGTTTCCTCCGCGTGTTATTTGCGGAAGCTTTTTCTCTCTTGTTGATTTGCATCTTTCATTTTTGGGTTAATTACAGATGACCACCCGCATAATATGCCATATTCCATGCCATCACCCTTATATTGCAATATTACATTCGATCACCTTTATAACTAAAAACTTTCCAAAGAACCACCTCAGTTAACGGCAGTTAACGGAGAGGGTGGTTAAATGGAAACAAAATTGATTATAAAGGTGGCGAAGTGGAAACATATTTATTATAGAGGTGGTTTATTGTAATAAAAATACTATTATTATATTAAAAAAATTAATATATTTAACGGTAACGGTGACAGTACAGTGCGTGGGTGGTTGATTGGAAATTTTATACTTATAAGGGTGGTGGAATGTATTATTACAATATAGGGGTGGTTTGGTGGAATATAACATATTATACGGGTGGTTATCCGTAATTAACCCTTCATTTTTTACGTGGCATTATCTTGCAATTTTTCTCTCTTCTATTTGCATCATTCACTGTTGAATGAATATTTTACATAACAGTGGGTCTTAAGGAACTCTACCCTGCATCCGATTGTTACGAGATATAAAAGAGTTAGTTCTAAATTTTTGTGATAGTAGAATTAGTAATGTCTATATATATTTGATTTCTGTTGGGGTAGAGATAATCTTCATTCATACTTGGATACTTTCAAGTCAATCTGTTATATTAAGAATATGGCTGTGGTGAGAAGTGTTTTGCCAAATCAATTTATGTTGTTGTTGAGATGGGCTGCTACGTAAGCCATGCTGCTCTCATTAGCACATCATTTGTGCTATGCATATGAGCTCTGGATTATGTCTACAAATTCCAAATCATGCCCTTGAGGGTCATGCTTACCCTCTATTGTAATCCCTCTTTATTTTTCTCTATTGCCCTGTATTATTTCCACTATTTTGAATTATCCTACCTAGAGTAATAATTCTGTTTTATTACAACAAATTAATAAGCACCTCATTATAACAAAATTTATCAATCAACAGAGCGAGAGGTTGAGATTATGAGATTTAAGTTGTAAAGGTGATTCAACGGGAGCGAGAGTTTGAGAATCGTAAATTAAGTACTACATCCACTTAAGATAAGGCGCATGAGTTGAATCTAGAATGCGTAATATGGTACCCTAAAAACTTATCATTCATAACTCATATGTTTGCATCAGATTAATTGCATTACTATCTTATTGCCCGGGATCGACATAGAATTTTTATATCATCGTATTTACCATTTACTTCACTATTGTCTTCAGTACTTACTTAATCCGTAGAGGACAAAACCCCTTTACTCAGTATATATTAGGTAAAAAAATATAGTCTAAGATTTCCCTTAGTTATCTTACGAAATAAAATTTGTTTTATTCGCATGAAGATGATTAGTATTGATTGACTCACCCTAAACTACCTGCCAATTATTCTGATGCTCTTGATGGAAATATTTTGCAGACATCCAAATATGAAAAATATATGTCATTGTCAGGAGTAAAAGTCTGAAAAGAACTATGATTGTAAGAAATACTACATAGTTTGTCATAGAGACATGTTAATTTTGTATTGAAGTTAGTTGTCGTAATAAGTCAATGCTTCAAGAGTGACACTGTGTGCCAAGATTAGCCACATGTGAAGAATGGCAGGGATAGATGACAAGTGATTTTGAACATTCTGATAATTTAGCTAAAATTTGCCAAACTACCCATGTATTTGGGTAAAGATAACAAAACAAAAGGACATTTTAGTCATTTAAGCCGTCGTTTAGCACCAATGGCCGGCGCATTTGGCAATTTCCATACTTCAATTATCATAGCAGCCACTGTATGAATTTTTTGAGACATTTTGATGAAAAAAGATTTTAGACTTAACAATAAGATTAAAAGGTAGCGAATTAGTATAGAGAAGAGCTGGCAGCAAAGTAAAATGATGAAATTTCCTACAAATTGCTAGGGTTAATTCACTTGATGGGATTTTGTGAGCATATGCATGAGCTTCCATGAGTGACAGGACAAGGCGAGCAAGTACTTCCACCTCGGTGTGCTAACGTTGTATATCATCCAAGCCAAGCATCAAGTCAATACCAGCGTGTGAATTTCTAGAGTCTGGTGGCTGCGAGCTGGACAAACTATTTGTTACAACTGCTGGAGCGGATGGTTCACTTTCTTCTGTTTCATACTTCAGGAGTCTTAGAGGTTCTTCAGGCTGGATATTTGACTTGGAGTTATTGTAGATAAAACTACATGTAACCACCTGCGGTAAAGCCGATGAGGTTGTAAAAGTCATTGGAGGCATTAATAATGTAACCGGTTCTGTGTTTACAATAAATTGATAGGATAAATACTTCATAACATCGATACAAGCACATACCTGTACTGGGCTATCTGCGATTAACTGACCATCCACTACTCCACCAAGTAAATGACCCTCAGGAGTTGAAAGAGATATATTCAAACCACCAGTTCGTTCATCAGACCTGCCTTCTTCAGAGACCAAGTATGAGCCAGATAGACATAATATTCGAAAATGACCCTGGAGTAGAGTTGAAGAAAGTCACCAAATCAGTTATTATTACAATTCAGAAAACTCTGTTGGCATAACTCCTAATCTAGGAATCTGAAAGAATGTTATCGGTTTATGGAACATAGAGATGAGCAACACAAAAAATTGTAACCTTATAGCTGAAGACACTATCAGATGAAGCAGGCTGACGTAATGAGACCGATGAAACAGTTCCACTTCCCGACATAATGCATAGAGCTCGTGGTCTATGGCGTGAAAATTGTAATATTTTAGCTGCAACGTCCTGCACGCACCAGTGGGATAGATAGATAACTGAATACATGATGCAAAAAAGGATGAAAGAAATTGCATTTATAAGCATCCCAAAAATAAACTCTTGAGTTGAAGATTTTTTTCAACTTCTGATTTACAGAAGGACAGCTAAAAAGAGCATATCAAATGTCATATAACACAAACATGTAACCAAAAGCTTCAATAAAAGTTATATGCAAATTGCAACTATAAGGCGAATTGTACCTCCCCAGCTTCTATGAATAAAACATGAGGAGCAAAAGCTGATCCTGCTGAACTGTTCATCCATTCACCTAAAAAATAAAGCTAACTATTTAGAGGATCACCAATACTTAATAAACTTTCTTGCCCGGGATATTGAGTTTAATGACTACTGTTAGAGTACTCTCAGAAACACAAATGTGAAATGTTTATTACTCAATAAATTTAGCATATACCGGAAATGGGAAGAAAGAAAAAGAGGAGATGCATCAATGAACATTTGTAAACCAAGTTTAAAGAAACTTTCGAAGTAGAACAAGTTAGCAGCTTAGCGATCTAAAAGATGCTTTTATGATGCAATATTGTAGGCACTGAAATTGAATATGATGTGTTAGGACCTTTAACAATGCCAGGTACTGCAACCAAAAGGCCACTGCATAATTCACATTGCAAACCACACTGCAAATTTCTTACCAAGTGAAGCTAACTTCTGTTTTCTACCAGTTCCAGGAGGCCGGCCCCTCTTCCTTTTTTCGCTCGAACCAAAAGACCCTTGTGAAGCCATTTCAGGCATAGGAGCAGTCAACACCAAAGTCATTGTCTTATCTGGGGCATACTTTCTAGGTCTACCTCTCTTTTTCTTCACAAGCTCACCCTGCGGTGTCCCTGACGACGAACCCATGTTTGTATTCAGCTGATGATAATTGCTATTTGAATTGTCTATCTGAAAGCCTGACCCTTCACCACTAGCTTGAGCCACCGACCCTTGATTTGAATGAGCTCCAAGCATTGATACACTGACTCCCGTCTGCTGCATATAAGGGTTCGCCGAGCCAGCATAAGACATTGCTTCTCTACCTTCCATTTATCCACTAAATCCAAACAACCTTAAAAAACCTAATCTTTAAAACCACAAATCTAAAACAAAAACTCACTAAACAAGCCTTCACAGATCAGTTGATCAGTAACAGCAAAGAACAAACACAATCCAAACACCTCAAAGCTACAAACTTTTTCAAACTAGAACACCAACCAGCCACACAAAATCTAACCTAAGCAGTCAAAGAAGAAACATCAACAGTGAAACGGTGTTTAGTAACAGTAAAACCTAAAGCAGAAATTCAGTCAACTGAAGACAAACCCAGCTCAAAGATGGAGTCTTTACATTAGAAAGCTCAAAACAAGGATATGGGCTTGAAGAATTTGGTCAGGAAAATGAAACCCTAGATTCAAAATCAAGGGTTTTGAAAAGGGAAGATGAAGATGCCAGAAGTTGACAAAAGTAAAGAGAGAAATTGGAAAAGGGTAGTGTGAAAACCCAAAAATTGGAACTTCAAAATCTAATGGATAGTTTTATTTTAGGGTTTTGAATTAAAGTTGGATGAAGATGAAGAGAATAAATTGGTTTTTCATGTTGTCTTCTTTATAGCACAAGAATATAGGGAACTGAGAGTTTACTAAGAAATTAAATATGGAAGAGTCAAATGATAATTTCAAATGTTGTTATTTGTTATATTAATAAGATAAAAAAAATTAAAATTCTAACTTATTTTGAAATTGTAACAAACTCAGTTTTTATAAATAATGAGATTCAAAACAATACTAGTTTTTATCTCTCTATAGTTTATTTAACTAAAATATAAATATTATCTTGAATGTCATGTGCATTAATTCAAACAGAGTACAAATGTGTTGTTTGATTGGAGGGCCAGGAGAGTGTGTGATACCCTACAGTCTATAGCAACTTAAAGGCCAAATGGTACCCTATCTTTATGGTCAATACTTCCTTATCAAAGACTCAAAGTTGCCATTTTTGTTTGTTTGGTTGATGATTTTTTGACTTTTTTCTAAGTTGATTTGGACTTATAGGTGATTTATTTGTTTTTTGATTGGGGTATCATGATTTATTAAACTCGGGAAAATGGCATAATGCCTGTAAATATATAACTCTGTTAAATAAAGTTAAATAAATAAATGCATAAAAATTTGAGTGAGCTATAGCAGTATAGGGCTGCAAGTGAGACGATACACTCGATAATTACTCGATGACCGACTCGATAAGAACTCGGTCAATACTCGTTCGATAATAAATGAGTCGAACCTGAACATAATTATGAAACTCGTTTAATAAACGAGCCGAGCTTGAACAATATCATACTCGACTCGTTTATGTTCGTGAACAACTCGAATAGATGCTCGATAAGATACTCGTTTAGAAATCCGCGGACCCTAAAAAATTATTTCCGCGGACCCTTAAGGCCTTAACAATTCATTCTATATGGGTCCGCGGATCTCAATCCCACATCGCTCGCCGCTAGGAAGAATGAGTAGAAAAACGTTATAAATATTGAACCCTTCCAATCGATTTATCATTCATCCCTTGGCCCTTTGGCTGGGATGATATGTAATTTTGGAGCTTCATTTGAGCTATTGACCCTTTGGTCGAGCTCGATTAGAACTCGTGTTTTGTTACAATGTTTCGAGCCAAGCTCGAGTCGAGCTCGAGTCAAGCTCGAGTCGAGCTCGAGTAGGCGAAATGTTAATCGAGCCGAGCTCGAGCGGCATATTTTGAAGCTCGTCGAGTTCGAGTTCGAGCAGTGTGAAATTATGACGAGCCGAGTTCGAGCACGAAGATACTCGGCTCGACTCGACTCATTTGCAGCCCTATAGGAGTATTGTTATAACTCATCCTTTCCAACCTCTGCATGATGCTTCTGAAGTCTTGAAATCTGACTAGTATCTTTAAAAAACGACTTTCAAAAAACCTACAAAAGAGGCTCGAGTAATACAACATTAATCGCATAAGATTTCAACCAACAACTACACATAATATTTCTCTGTAACTGTCGTCTAACGCAACTATTTGATGCTAAACTTTGATTAGGTAGTGTTCATTATAGCACACAAGTTAGGGAAATAACACTGACTCAGTTTGATACACAATGTATAAGAATGAGGAAAGAACATTTAAAAATTATATGTCTAAAGAGAATAGCCACCCCTCAATGCCAATACAAGATGGAGAACAGACCCACCCTCGATGTTGTAGTCCTTGGCAATATTGTCGTCTCCGAGCTGCTTCCCAGCGTATATAAGCCTGCAAAGGAGCCACAATCAGAACACTGGTAGTGGAATGAAGTTACTTTGCAGTTCTACTCAGAATATGTTTTGAGTCAATGTGAAGGCGATCAACACAATAAACTGAAATGACAAAAAAGTCACATAAAGGTACATCTATGTCAATTTAACTCTATTAAATTTGATCACATAGGCTCCCCGAAGCTGACAAATCATACTAATCAGAGGAAAAGGAAGTCAATACAAAGACATAGTATTAACAACACATGCCAATTAAATGACGCATTAGAGAAGTACAGACCACACCAGCCAATATATATGATTCAACGTGAAAAGGCTGTCAAAAGATTATCGACAATACACACCAATTACAAGACAGAGTTTAGAAATACAGAACACAAGGGCCAATGTAAGTTACATTTTGGACATAAAATTTGTTTCCAAGATCCATATCCCATACGATACCAAGAGTGCCGATATTAGAGTGGGAGACTAGAACTTATCTTAAATCATACATATTTTATTTAGACAACTCTATCTTGCATTTGAACAATGTGAATCTCTATAACAAACGTCAATATGCTTACAAATATATAACATAAATTTGAAGATGATTTCAAAGATGATGGTTTCATCTGCAACCATTTAGTCTAGCACAAAGAACACTGAAGGTTTAATAATAACAAACTCAATAAAAGAAAATGCCAAGAAAAGAAAGAAAGCAACAAAAATAAAACGAGCCTCCAGCATCAGAATCCATTAGCTAGACAAGCAGTGCAAGTACAGCAGCTGTTGCAATCAAAGTCTGATAAAGAAAATCGAGGAGTTGCTGGACTTGGAAAGTTTTATCAAACACTGAGTTTACCTGCTTATACACTGATAGAGGCATAGTTATCTAGTGCACAAACACAAACAATAGATAAGTTTATCATACAGCGGATGTAAATGTTTTAAAAAAACGAGGATCAGTTAATTTGTATAAAAATTAAATAAATACCTTTGTTGAACAGGAGGAATCCCTTCTTTCTCTTCAACCCTTTCCTTGATCCTATCAATTGTATCTGTCGGCTCAATATCAATCTCAATTTCTTTTCCAGTAAGAGTCTTGACTTTGATCATGGTTCCTCCCCTCAGCCTCAAAACCAGATGAAGAGTGGACTCTTTTTGGATGTTATAGTCAGCAAGCGTCCTACCATCTTCCAACTGTTTGCCAGCAAAGATCAACCGCTGCTGGTCCGGTGGGATGCCTTCCTTATCCTGTGCACAAATTTACAAACTGACATCAAACGCAGTAATTACTTCAAAAAAATATTTCAAAAAAGAAGAAGCGGAGTACGAAGCGAAGCCCTAACTAAGGTCTGTAGCGAAGCGAAGCAGATATGAAAATGGATACCTGAATCTTGGCTTTGACATTATCGATTGTGTTGCTGCTCTCAACTTCGAGAGTGATGGTCTTACCGGTGAGGGTCTTGACGAAGATCTGCATGATGAAACGGAAGTACGGCTTTTCGGATCGTCGGATGGAATCGGAGACGCGTATGGTTTACGCAGACAACAGAGAATCCGCCTGCTTGTTTTTTCATCTACTTTTCCACAGAATACAAATTCCTTTTTCCCTACTTCACAAATTATAATATTTCAATAATTGAATTTATTTAATCTAATGATTTTAATTTATTTTGATAAAGATTAACAAATAACATGAATTTTAGCTTAACCGTTATCAATATAATCCATCTTTTAAGTAAATTTTTGCATGATGTATTGCAGTACGAGAATATGATTTGAAATTAGTTTTTCATGATCAAACATATTATTCAAGAATCGTATATTGTTGATTCATGAGTTATAATTTAATAAAAACGAATCATAACAAGGAGTAACGGCCTATCGAAGGGTTGGTGGCTTATGCGCTCTATTGAATATTCGTCTTAAGTATGTGGTTTGTCCATTTTTTGAGTGATGAAATATTGATATTTTTTAAAACTTGCCACTCTAACATAATTTAATATTCATTTAAAAAAATTGGTTGCACTATTTATAAACCTCTGCACCTTATCGAAGGACAAAGGTTAGAGCATAAAGAGGTCTCCAACTATATATTGATTTTGAATATACAACTATTGTTTACTATCTTAATCTTATACTGACAGTGTTTACACAATTAGTTTTCTGATCATCATTTTAATGATAAATTTTCCATTTGATAGGAGAGAAATAAAACTGTTGAAAGTTAAATTTATTGGTTACACCAGCACATATTATTCCTCACATATAGGATTGTAAAAAATAAATTGTAAACATTTTACATTCACACATATTATATCGAATCCTTGTTACTTTATTAACAATAAGAGAATGACAAAATCGTATGTATCAGTTGAAAGGCCACATTTAAAATCGAAAATTTAAAAGAAATTTTTTAAAATTAAAGTCACTCATGAAATTACAACACATCAAGTGTGGAAACAACTTTTTTAAAATCAAAATCATATTAAAAGAAAAGAGCCAAAGAAAAAGAATACCTCTAAAACAAATGATATATTTATACAAAATGCAATGCCATAAAATGGATATATCTCAATTAACTATGTCACTACTAACATACATAAAAATGTAATGAAAACATCAATGATTGGTTCTCTTATGGTGTGTTCACTTCGTCGGAATGGAATCACTTGGAATGGAATGGAATGAAAGGATGAATCTAAAATGAAACTATGTCTAAATTCATCATTCCATTCCCACGAAATGCATTCCATTCCGGCGAAGTGAACACACCATTATAGTTTAATGTGTGATATAATGATTAAAATAATGATAATTTCAAATCATAGTGAATTAGTGAATGTAAGAATCACCATGACATGTGATACAAGGTTAGGCTGATTGCAAAATTTACTTTCATGTTTTATTAATTTTGCCCAGACAGAACTTACCAGTAAAATGAGAGACAATGAGAAATAAAAACATTTACAATATTAATTCTCTAAACTTTCTTAATAAGCTCTTTTTAGGCTTTTAACCATAGGTTTTGCCCTTACATTTTATTAACTTTAAAACAATCTCTTCAGTTTTATAACTGTAATAAAATAAATTGTTATTCAAAAAAATAATTAAGCCAAAATTCTAGTATTATTTTTAGGATAAAGATCAAATTAGACATATAAATAACTGTGACACAAATAGGACATTATCTCATATGTTTATCTTTTCAATCTAACAGATGAGATTTCAAGACAATATTCTCGATCATCCCAGGTTTTACGCAAACATGTCTCCTAGTTTAATTAAAAATTAATTAATTATAACAATTAGATTATCAAAATTCACGATTAAGATATTTTTACCCTTTCACAAAACTATTTTGTCTAACAAAAACTTAACCCTTCTTTGATATCAAAATTAAAGGGATAGTATTGACATCGACAATATAATTTTGTAAGACAGGAGGAGATAATATCAACCATGGATTTGATTATTCTGAAGATTAGATTCAGTTTTGCTTTAATTAAATTGGACGGTTGAATTAGCAAAAAATACGGACAATTGAATTTTTACTTATTTTTTAAAAATTATTAAAATCAACGATCAAAAATTGATACTCAATATTTATACATCCTCAAACTTTTCCTACAATTACATTATTTGCACAAGGAGTAGCGGCTTAGCGATCAGCCATTCGGTCTGAGCTTAGAGGTTGGTGTTCAAGCCCTTCTGAGTGCATATCCGCCTTGAGTATGAGGTTTGTCCATTCCCAGAGCGATGAAGTATAATAATTTTTTTAAAAAAACAATTACATTATTAAATATTTTTGAAAATAAATGAACCTTTGAGTCAGAAAAACACATCTTCATTTTAAACACAAATCTCTGGAAAGGGCTCGAATCAAAAAACCCTCGCTCGTCCCGTCCCCACAATTTTCCACCACCGCTTCGATTCGTCTCGCCGTTTACGTCGGTCATGCCGTTATTCCTCTCCGATGAGGAATACCAGCGTTGTTCCAACGACGCCAGACTCCTTGTGGAAAAAGCCGACGCTTACATCCGAGACCTAAACATTAAACTCGAAACCGTTACAGCACAAGCCGACGCTGCTTCCACCACCGCTGAGCAGACATGTTCGTTTATAGAGCAGAAGTATGTTTCGCTTAGTGTGGAATATGCAACGCTGGAGTCTGAGAATGCTAGGCTTATGGCTGAGGTTGAGAAGGGAGTTTCGGAGCTTGCGCAAGTGCAGGCGGAGAAGCACCAGCTTCAACTTAACTCTGTATGTGCCGGTGCTTGTAGATTTTGTTTTTGTTGTTGTTTTTAAGTTGGGAGTGTGTTTGAGCTTATTGTTTTTTGATTGATTATATGTTAGATTGAAAGAGATGGGGAATTTGAGAGGCTGAAGGCTGAGGTGTCAGAGCATCTGAAGGCTAAAAGGCAGATGATGGAATTGTTGGAGCAGAAGGAGTCGGAAATAAGCGAAAAGAATGCCTTGATCAAGACTTATTTGGATAAAATAGTAGGTTCTTTTGTTGATGCTTCTATGGTCTGCTAGCATTTAATAGGCCTTGAGACTGCTCTATGTAATATATTTGTTAAATGTTTCCATTTCCGTAATTTGCTATTATGTAGGTGAGTCTTACTGAAAACGCTGCACTGAGAGAAGGGAAGTTAAATGACCTCGAGGCAGAGTTACAGAGGACGAAAGCCATGTTTAACCGACTTTCACAGGCAAGTTCAATTACTTTATGCTCCTTTGTATGTATAGACAAGTTGCAATGATGTTGTTCATTTACTGGAGTTTCCTCCACACTATCTTTATTATATTGCAATGGCCCTCATCAGTTTTAGTGCTATTCCGTCCGCATTGAACATGACCGTGTATAATTGGTCTGGGGATCTAGCTAGAGAAGTTGTTTTTGAGCTTGTTCGCCGTACACTTTTTACTAATTTTACATTAGCATACAGTCGAGTATGTTTGGGAGTATGTGTTTGAGTTGAGCTTAAGCATTCCTATTTTGTTGAAAAATTTGCATCTTACAACATATCATGGTATCTCAAGTAAATTTTTGTATACTTTGATACACATGATGGGTTGTTAGCAAGGTAGTATTGAATTGACACCGATAAACTATTTTCTTCTTCGGTATGCAGGCAAGTACTCTGCCTGGCAACCGCTTTATAGATCTCGATATTGTTCGGTTTTTCCGAATTTCATTATGTACTCTTTATGTTCTGTGTATTTTTCAGAAAGGCTACTGATTTGTTGCTGGGAATTTTTTTCCTTCTTTTTTCTTAAGCTGTACAGGGATATCTTTACTATGATATTTTTATCTTTTGGTTTCTTCTCATATACTTTGTTAAACTTGTTGCTGTTTTCAATTGCTTACTTTCTTACTTGTTGCTGTTCATTGAGCAGGAAAAAGAACTTACTGAGAGGCATAATGCTTGGCTTAATGATGAATTAACAGAGAAAGTTAATAATTTGAATGAGATTCGTAGTGCACATTCCGAACATGATGCAGAAATGGCTTCAAAGCTTTCTGAGGTTAGATCCGCCCTCTCAAAGATTGCGCTTGAAAATTAATGGAGTTATCATGTTCGAGCAGCAGTTTTTGCTACATGCATGGGGCGTGTTTTGATTTACATGCTTCCCGTTATTTTTGTGGCTACCAGCGAGGCAATGCGCTTCCTATGTTACATGTACTAGATGGTAGTTTTGAACATAATGCAACTTTTTTTTATTTTTCTCAAGGTTGAAAGGCAGTATAGTGAATGTTCCAAGTCTCTAAAGTGGCACAAAGAACGAGTTAGGGAGTTAGAGACAAAACTAGGTTCACTTGAGGAGGTATTTTGATCTTCTTCCCTAGTTATCTATTTTAAATCAACATATTTCATCGGCATCTTTTATTTTCTCAGGAATTACTTTTGTCAAAAACCTCTGCTGCAAATGATGAAGAACGATTTGCTGCTGAAATAGTTACTGTAAGTACTAGCCAAGTTGTGTTTCTAGCATATAAAATTTCACAGCTTGTAGTCTTCGGTTCTTTGTTTGTAGCAGCTTTGTGTAACATATTGCTGGTCACATATAAGTACATAAGCTGCCTAACTTGGACCCCTTTAGCGTATAGCCTTATAGGTCATTGTATATAATAATGTCAGTTTCTAATTTTACAAAATAAATACACCATTGAGTTTCACTGAGTCCAACTCTGAGCACTGCAATGTGTACCTTGATGTAACTCATTAATGCAACATGTAATGATTGTTTGGTCGCCTTGCCCGACTTACAAATGGAAAGGGGTGTATGTTGTATAGGCAAATAAACTCGTTGAACTTTATAAAGAGAGATCCGAAGAGTTAGCAAAAAAAGCCGGAGAGCTGGAGGGTGCGATTCAGGCTTTGGAGGTTGGTTTCTTGTTTTTTTACTATAATTCAGAATACAGGTAACCCAACATTTCTTTTTAATTGTTTGATCGTGATTGTGCTGGTTTTGTCATGTTTATTTACTGGAAGCAGACACATCTAAGTCAAGTTGAGAAGGATGCTGAGGAGAGGTTTCAAAAAGAGACATCAGCAAAGACTGAATTAGAGAAGGTAAGCATATCTTTTATCTCCTGCATTCCAAGCATAAGCATATTGCCTTTTGTGTTTATGTTGCAATAGTTATTTTAAGTTCATTATAAGGGTGTTTTTGACCCAATGTTCTGATTTCTCTGCGTCACCTCTAATTCTGTTATGCATGAAATTTCCTTAAATTGGTTGTGTTCTGGCATATAGTCTCCAGTATTTATTCAGTTTATATGGCAATGTCGCCACTAACTGTCGCATGACATATACATTTCATGAGGATGGATTCTGAAAGTGAATTCTTTTGGGGAAGGAAAAACTATAGTATGAATCTAAATGTTTTCTTTTTATTCTCCAATCGTCGAACATCACATATTCAGTAGCATTCAATATTTGTGCTGAAAAAACATCCATTTCGTTGGCAGAACATTGAATAAAGCTGCCTTTCTCCCTTCTTGTAATGCACACCACAATAATCTAAAAATGGACTGTCTATTTGAGGCTAACAAAGCACTTAAGAAATTCAAGTTGCAATTTTCTAACCAGAAGTATGTGTTTAGTTAAACAGCTGAAAACCACTTATAATTTGTGGCTAAAAAGCTCATAAGAGTTTCAGTTGCAAGTTAATTATCCTCTAGGCAATCAATTTTCCACTCTAACCTCAATAGAATTTGAACCGGGTGTTAGGGGTTTATCATTCACTTAGGACAGTAGGTTTTGAACTGTCACAGTTTCAGAACTTCATTTCCTGTTTTTTAGTTTATAACTCTTTTAGACTTTTGATTTGAAAGAATATTGCCTGAAATTACAGGAGACTGCAGCTTTAAAGGAAAGACTAGGACAGAAATAGTGCGAAATGCTGAACTGGAAGCAGCCAGGAAAAATAACAGCCAATTCTTCAGCTCAGTGATTTCACGGCAGATATGTATGCATCTTTTCCGTACATAAAGTTAAATTGAGTTCTCTATCATCAAAGGCTTCTGCATATGTGTGGATTTTGAAGTAGACCCCTAAGTATATACATACAGTCTTGGCAATTTCCATTTTTCCCATTGAAAAATTTATTTCGTTTAGTATATCCAGTTGTTTGTAGTACCACTCTCCATTGTCATAGCTATCATTTCTCTTTCTAAGCCATGCCTGTGTTTTATTTATCTGAAGTGCCTGTATATATTATTTAAGACTCATACACCCAGCTGCTGCTAGAGGGATGGTCATTATGTATCTTGTTTTTTGTATTCATTTACCTGCTTGAGAGATGCTGGTGCTCATTCATCATGAAAGAATGAAGCCTTAGTGAGTCCTTTGTCTCGGTTAGCTGTATCTGGTTTGTGCGTTACTTGTCATCGTCAAGCCTGTTGAACGTTAGTCCAATTATAATATACCACTTGCAGAGTTTCCTTTTAGTTTAGGTTGTGCAGATCAACCTTTTCTCATATATTGATTATCGTTATCTCAAGCAAGAAACATGCATTTAATCCTGCCTGCTAAAGTCATTCTACATCACAAGGCAGCTATTGTAGACCAAGATCTCTTTCTGTTGTTTGGGTGCTTTTAGAGTGTACTGAGATGCATTTGGAGTTTAAGTGCTTAGTATGATGTTTCTTTTTATGTACAGACATCTGGGCACATATTTAAACAGTAACGAATGTGAAGAAACTCAAATGCTTGTGCCCACAGTTCCAGCTGGTGTCTCAGGAACAGCACTAGCAGCGTCTCTTCTTCGCGAGGGTTGGAGTGTATGTTCTTTTTGATTTCTACTCGAAGATTCTGTTATTGTAATTATCAAATTAAATTTCTTTGATACCAATAATGCGTGAGTTGCAATAAAAGCTCCACCAGCCAATACCAATTGAATTATGAAACCAAATACATAATCAGTATATAGTCAAATTCAGTCAAAATTCTATGTAATCATATGTTTATATATAATAATACTGCTCAGTAATATGTTTCATAGTAAGAGATACTATGGAGTTCATATTATAAATGTGGCTGCCTCCACATATTTATCCCCCAAAATGATATGATTTTTCTTTAGCTGGTGTGCACTAATGCTATTTCTGTTGACTTTCTCGGAGGCTGCTTACACTAGATATCTAATGCTACGTCTTTTCAGTATTACACTCTTTTGACATACTGCAGTTTTTCCTGCATGTGTCAATTCCCAGTTTTCCTCATTGTTGCTACTGTTTGACTTCGAATGTTACGCGCGGAGTATAGTTTTCTTCCTTGATTAGAAATGCAGTCGTCCCAATGCACTTAGGGTTTTCAGATTTGATTATTGAGTTTCATACATGCAAACTGGTATGGTTTTAATATTATTAATTTGTTGCAGCTCACAAAAATGTATTGCAAGTACCAAGAGGCTGTTGATGCCTTGCGCCATGAACAACTCGGGCGAAAGAATGTAGAGACACTAATGCAACGGGTACTGCCATTCTGGTGTCTTTGTTTTTACAATGATAATATAGCTACAGAAATTATTTATCAAACCTGTAGTTAAATATTGGGATTCAGTAACAATATTTTACTCTATCAAAACTAGTATAACTGTATAACCATTATCCCAGTGTGCTTTTGTTTCCATCATCTCTTGTTGGCGTTGCTCACAAGTAATCTGCACACACAATAAAATAGAACACCCATGAATGAATATATAAGTATATTTGTATGTGTATATCTTCAGAGAAGTACATCCTGTAAGATCAAAGTCAAACAATTAATTTTTTTACAGATACTTCATGAGGTAGAAGCCAAAGCTGAAGCAATTTTGGATGAAAGAGGTATTAGTTACATAAGAAAATCATTTGGACACTTCTATCAGGTTTATAACTAAAGTTAGAGGAAAGCCATTTTTGCCATGAATTGAAGCTTGTGAGTTGTTTGCAGTGTCGGACATTGAACTTGTTAATCTACTTGTTTAGGCCATATAATAAGCTTGTTGAGTTTCTTTAACATTGTCCCTGGTAAATTTGTAGTTATGTGATTTGTGAAAAACATGTCCCACACATCAATTCATGATACTTACTCTGTTTAATGTTCATGCAGCTGAACATGAAAGAATATTGGATGCATATTCTCGTATCAATGATAAGTTACAACACTCTCTCTCTGAAAAGTCCAATCTTGAAAAAACCATCACTGGTCTTCAGGTTGATACATAATTGATGCTAAATTTCTGTTTCATACTTTCCTGAAAAATAATAACCATCCCGGGTCTTTGTTCTGCGTCTGCAATATTCCAGGCTGAGTTAAGACGGAAAGAACGCGACTGTGCTAGTGCCCAGAGTGACATTGTTGATCTTCAGAAGCAGGTTACAGTTTCTTTTGTTTCTTTTTATGTTGGCGATGTTACTTAAGATTTGCAAAGTGCGGAATAATAGTGATATTGTGTGAAAATGATATCAAATAAATTGTCTATATATACCATCTCATATCAAGTGGGGATGCTGGCATTTTTGCAGATAAAAAGTTTCAAACAATATATGATTATGGTGTGGTTTTTCACGAATTATCCTCTGATTTATGAACTATATTTATTAGAAGTTCTGCTATATATGACATACATGACGCCGTCAAATGATATGTTCCTCAGAAATGCATCATATGACCTTTTCCCTCTTGCTATAAGAAATGTTTGGCTCTCTGCAATGTGTTTGTTATATTGAAGGCTTAATATTCGTTAAATGAGCTCTTTGTCCCCACTTTATGAACCTAATTCATGTGATGTTATAATCTACACAACATGACTTTCTATTTACTCCTGTATGTTTTAGGTTACTCTGCTGCTTAAAGAATGCCTTGACGTTCAGCTTCGATGTGGTATTGATGTGTCCAGTAACTTGATAACTACTAATACTGAGGTTACCAATGACCCCGACACAGCAATACCCGAACGGCTTGTATGCTCTCCATGAAATCCTTGACACGCCTTTGTTCTTGGCTCATTTTTATGACATATTGCTGACACCTATTTGTCTAACAGCTGACGTTTAATGATATTAATGGGCTAGTTGAACAAAATGTGAAGCTTCGAAGTCTTGTTCGGAAATTCTCCGAAGAGGTTGAGAATAGAGAGATGGAGATGAAGGTTTGGAAACTTATGTTTGAGTTAAATAACTTATCGTACTGGTCTAAAAGCCATCAGTGCATAATTGTTAATCTTAATGCCAAATACTCCAATTTTACTTGATTCTTAAAATTTACTATGCCAACAAAAACTCATGCCTTTGTGGTCTATTTTAGGAGAAATTTGAAGTTGAAATAAAAAAGCATACAGAAGATGCAGCTTCTAGGATTACAGCAGTTCTACAAAGAGCGGAAGAGCAGGCCCAAATGATAGAATCCCTGCATGCTTCTGTAATGTTTTTTACTTTGACTTGATGTTTTTTCCTCTATGACAAGCTATGTGCTGCATCACATCAAACATAGATTATATCGCATTACGATAATTTGAGTAATTGTATTCCCAGGTTGCTCTGTACAAGAGGCTGTATGAAGAAGAACAAAAATGGCGTTCATCTCCCCATGATGCGTCTCTTCACACAGGTCTGAGGTTCTTGACTGAAGCTGAGTCAAAACAATAATCTAACCTGAACTCAAACTATAAACTACTCAATGTTTATGAAAATAGTAGACCCGTTTTACTGAAATAGTGCAACTGTACATATTTATTTTTCAAAATGGTGATGAAGCTCAAGATACATAAACTTTCCTTCCAATTGTTGAAGGAACCTATCCTAATTAAGCAGCGTCATAATAAATATAAGTGGATTTTGTAATCTTGAAGCTATTAGCTACGATCTACATGCTTGAGACGATCGAGTCCTCTAGTGCTGAGTACTATTGCTTAAACTTCCTTAGTTCTCCACAGCTTTTGTTTTTAACTGTTAATATTCATTTTGCAGACAGAAGAAGCAATGAAGTTGTTAAGTTGCTTGAAGGTTCTCATGTTGCTTTGAGGCTGAATCAAGAGCCATCTGAAGAACGTGCAAAACAACTAGAAGAAGAACTAGCTAAGACTCGGTAAATCATATATTTACTGAAATTTCATCTCATCTGTTGCGCACCAATAGTACACTAGAATTAATTATCTTTTCCCATCTTTAGTGTATGTTAGTTAGCAGCAACTGAAAGTCATGTCGTAGGTGCAAGTTCCTTGGTGGTCTGCCAAGTGAAAAACATCATGGTCTTATGTATCAGCGAACTTTGCAATTACTAGGACTGTTACTTGTGTGGGAGTACATGCTGGAGTTGTCTTATTCATTGCATGATGTACAATTGTGATTGTAGTTTGAGAAATTAACCCGATTGCCAATTAACATGTTTTTCGATCGCTAATAATATTATTTATAAAATTTGGAATTCAGGGTATGCTGTAGTCTTTAAAGAATGATTTAAAGACAATTCAATGCTGCCCTTCTGAAGGTTGTAGGTTGCAATTATCTTATAGGGGAGTACAATTTTAGGCTGGAGTGTATTATTCTTATGTGGATACAAAATTTAATGAGATCACGTATAGCATTTCATAATGCGTAGCTGTAACAATGCTCATTAGATCTTGGATAAGATGGATCAAGAAAAAAGTTGAATCATTGCATTTTTATAATCTGGAGTTGGGCTTACCGTGAAATAATTGATCTTAGTACGAATAGAGGTGCATAAGTCAACTGGTATAGTGATTTGATGGGTGGAAAAGGTCTCTTTTAGGAGCTCAGTTATGTCTTTTGTCTTTAATATGTGTTTGTTTAACTTGAAAATATCATTTAATGGCAACATTCTAGTAACAAAACATGTTCAGTCTATTGCCAATTTACCATCGCCGTTGTCAGTAAAATATGACTTGACTTTCCCGTTGATTTTGAGAAGGATTGAGCTTCTATCAATGAGGAATGACCGCGACAAACTCGCAATAGAGGCTAATTTTGCACGAGAGAGGCTGGAAAGTTTCATGAAAGAATTTGAACTCAAGGTATCTGTTAGTCTGTTCCATAACATTATCATCATTAGTTCGTTACTGTATTTAATATCAGTATAGAACTGTGCCATAGTATATTCATATTATGACTCTTGCCTTGCATCGTTATTTTATCAGAGAGAGGAAAGCAGTAATATCTTAGCTAGGAATATCGAGTTTTCACAGATCATTGTTGACTACCAAAAAAAGATTCGTGAGAGTTCTGATGTATTGCATGCTGCTGAGGATTTGTCTAGAAAGTTGACAATGGAGGTGATAAGATACTTCCTCGAGTTTATCTCTTTTTAAAATTCCTGTGTTGATCTATAATTCATATATCCATTTGGTCTTGCAGGTGTCTATTCTAAAACATGAAAAAGAAATGATATCAAATGCAGAGAAAAGAGCATGTGAGGAAGTTCGTAGTTTATCAGAGAGAGTCCACCGCTTGCAGGTTGGAGGCACCCTGATTTATTTTTATTGGCTCGCTCACATTGTGCTTGTCTCATGTTTTTTTCTTTCGCAGGCTAGTCTCGACACTATTCACAGTACGGAGGAAGTTCGCGAGGTATATTGGTTTGTTATATTTGAAGACTCATAGCCACTCTGTTTAGTGTTTGACCTCATGCTCCTTTTGAGAGTTGCAGGAAGCTCGAATCTTGGAGTTAAAGAAAAAGGAAGAGCACCTATTAAAGTTAGAGGTTTGTTGAATCAATTTCCTATTAATATCTTATGTTGAAGTGTAAACTTAACATGGGATCTCCTTTCACTTCTATTTAAGCCCAACTTGGCAATAAGAATTATTTGCCACTCTTCGATGATATCTACGGTGTCCGTCGCCTTTGAGTTTTGTTAACTTTCTTTCTTCTTAGAGTAACTGCTTAAAGATTCTGTTACAAGGATGAATAATGTTTCATGCTAATTATTTGTGGCTATTTGAATAAATGATTCGTTGGTCATATTATCATGTTATATTTTGCAGAGAGAATGTGCTGAGTTAAAGAAGGAGCTTCAGGAAGAGCGGGATAATTCAAGGACTTTAACTCTTGCACGTGAGGAAGGTGTAAATAATGCCATGAGGCAAGTTGAAGTAATTGGAAAACAGTTATCAGATGCACTGCATGCTGTTTCGGCTGCTGAGGCTAGAGCGGCGGTTGCTGAGGTGATTTTTCCTTACATTTTCAAAACTTGTAAAAGTATCGTATTTTGCTCTATTTACTTCACTCCTTAAAATGTTATCTCCTGTATTATGAAAAAGACATCCAAGCTCATATTAGTTCATTAAAACAATAGGAGTGTTCACTTATTTCCCTTAGCTGCCACTGTTTCTTGGCATGCACCTCCATTAAGCTTGGCAGCTTTTTTAGGCCATTTCACTTATTTTTAAGACATGCTTACGTTTTTCCTCATTTTAGTTCACATTTTTCATAATTTCATCTTTACATTTTTCTTAGCTATTCTCGGAACTATTAATTTGCTCTGTTGACAGTTTTCTGTACCATAGACTGTGATTTGGCATTTTTCCTAGTTTCAACATAAATGACTACAATGTCATAAGGTTTCATCTAGCTTTTTTGTCAGGCTAGATACCAGGATTTGGAGAAGCGGATTAGATCGACTGAGAATATGGTATTGCTTTCTGGCATTTGCCTTGTTTTCCTAACATTATGCCGGATGTCTGAAATTTCAATATATTGTGCTTCCCCAGGCAGTGGTTGTCAGCAGTGGCGATCATAGCTCTTACTCATCTGAGGTTGTATTTTGTTCCTCAGCCTGACACTTGTGTTTATGGATCAACATTTTTGTTTTTGTTTTCAGTATTCTATCTTTTTGCTATCTATTTCTAGTTTTATAATTTTATTCTTCTCTTTTCTATAATTGTTTCATACTCACATACTTGGAGGATATGAAATGCTCATTCAGTGTAAAGCAGTGGTACTCTGGTGTCCTCTTAAGTGGGGTTTAAAATTCCTTGGTTTTTATCTGCATAATGTAACGCATCATCGTTACCCTTTATATGTAATTCTGTAGGCACATTGCATTTCTGAACTCCAAGAACATAATAACACAAATAGTTGCTACTGCAAACTAAACCTCCCTTTTAACTCACAGGTTGCAATAGACATGCATTCCGCCAAAGAGGAGATTGAGAAATTAAGGGAGGAACTACGAGTTACGAAAGATCACATGATGCAGGTCTTGCTTTATTCTATATGTACTATTTATAAATTAGTACTTTATTTATCATGTTTGAGTGGATTGTATTTTTGCAGTACAAGAGTATAGCACAAGTGAACGAAACAGCCCTAAAGCAGATTGAAGCTGCTCATGCGGAATATAAAACAGAGGTGCTGCAAAATAAAGTCTTGTTATTTGCCCACAATTTTATTTTTGAGATGCCTCTCAAGGTACATCTGCTTATTTGCTAGGCGGAGAAATTGAAGTGCTCTCTGGAAGCAGAAATATCCGCTCTTCGTGACAAAATAGGTCAACTTGAAAATGAGCTTATTTTGATGTCTGAAGAAGCAGCTTCTGCATCTCATGACAAGGACAAGGCTCTAGAGTCTGCGTTCGCAGAAATTACGAGACTCAAACATGAATGTGCTTCGAAAACGTGGGTTTGCTATTGCTGTTCCTTTATTCTTCTGGTGATTGTTCACTCTTATTCTAAAAAGAAGGATAGGACTAAAACAAAAGCATTTACTTCTCGTCCTTGGTTCCCGCTGTAATCTTGTGTTCACCTTTATGTTTAATATGCTAAATGTTAATTTGTACTATGTTGTATGCGTGCCCAGTTTTGATAATGAGGAAATGAATGTTAAAGTAACGGCTCTAAAAGAAGACTTAGAGAGGGAGCATCAGCGCTGGGCTGCTGCACAAGCAAATTATGAAAGACAGGTATGGGCACTAGTTTTAGTTGAATCAAGCCATTTGATAGCCATCGAGTTTGAGTTTATTGTAATATACGGTGTATCATTGACTGGTCTGTGTCGTCTACCCGTTGTCAAAGAAAATATTCCAGAAGGTATACCTCTCTGGTATGCTTCTGGTTGTACTTTCGAGATTGAAAAGGGCTCAGCTCATGTAGCGTATGTTAATTTTAGATTTATGCTGAACCATTTTTGTATTACACTGTTGCTACTTGGACGTTTATTGAGTTTATCACTTACGGCTTCCTGCAGGTCATTTTGCAGTCAGAGACTATCCAGGAATTAACAAAAACCTCAAAGGCTCTATCTATTCTACAGGAAGAAGCATCTGAGCTGCGGAGACTATTAGATGCCGTCAAAAGAGAAAATGTAATATGTCTTGTTTTCATTTTGAGCTTGGTTTCCTCACTCAATGCCTGCACAAGTTTGCTAATATAGTCTCCAAACACATATAGACAACATTTTTTATCGTTGAATGTTTTCATTTATCATTTTTATTCCATATTGTTGCTCTGGCTTGCTATAGAGTGAATTTAAGAGTGCGTGGGAAGCTGAGAGGCTACTACTCGAGCAGTTGAATAATGAGACCGAGAAGAAGTACAACGAAGTCAATGAACAGGTCAGCATTTGCTACTCTAATTCTAGCAAAATAAAATTGTAGGGTTATCACCGTACGAAAGCAGAGGTAATCGGATATCACAGCTTCTCGTATATTATTGTGAATACTCTTGAATCAATTTTATTCTACTAAAATTTTGTCATAATTAATCGAACATCTTTTCTTTTATCAGTATGATGTGACCTAATTTTTTCTATTTGAAGCAATTGACATGCCCCTTTTAATTTATAAATATGTGTGCTCTTTTTCTGAAGTTCAATTTTGTTGCCAGAACAAGATATTGCACAGTAGACTTGAGGCCTTACACATTCAACTTGCTGAGCGAGATCATAATTCTTCAAAAAATAGTCTTGAAAACTCTTCTCATGAAACATCTAATGAGTTTGAGATGCAAAGCGTTGTAAACTATCTTCGACGGTCTAAAGAAATTGTAAGTTTTCAGTAATATTCTGGTTCATGTGATTAAAAAATATGCATATTTTGACTCTTATTTAATATTTCACAGACAGAGACAGAGATATCACTACTCAAACAAGAAAAGCATCGGTTGCAATCTCAAGTATGTTTTCTAATTTTAGTGTCCTTTGAGGCACATCTCTTCACCGATTTTACACTAGTTTACAGTGGTCTCTAAACTTACAATGCTTGATGGATTGTTGTTTGTCTTGTTGCATCTCTTATTTGCTACACTTTACAGCTTGAAAGTGCTCTGGCTGCTGCGGAGATTGCACGGGCAACTCTTCAAGCTGAACGCTCTAGCTCACGGGCAATGTTGTTAACTGAGGACGAGATCAAGACTCTTCAATTGCAGGTTCGTTAACTAATTTCCCACTTCCTGGCCTTGAGTTACACAGATTATCTTACATAATTGTCTTGAACTATTCATGTTGAATCTAAGTTTATTAATGAACACAATTATATTTTAATGTGGGTGCGTCCATTTTCATAAAAGCATTTTAATGTTATGTCATCATTATATTTGATAATAGTGGCAGGTCCGTGAAAATTCCTATGTATTTTTAGTTTATCGTATGTATTTAGCATCATAGTAACAAACAGCTACCTTCAATCAGGTGACAGAAATGAATTTGCTTCGTGAAAGCAACATGCAACTAAGGGATGAGAACAAGCACAATTTTGAGGAGTGTCAGGTCTGACTGGGAACTTATTTTTTGAATTTCCTTGCCAGATTTTCACATGCGTATGTATTGCCTACAATATATGAAGCTCTTGTTCTTTTAGAAACTACGAGAAGCTGTTCAAAAAAAGACAACTGAAGTGGAGCACTTGCAAAGTTTATTGAGGGATAAAGAAAGTGAACTTGAAGCTTGTAAAAAAGAAATTGAAGCATATAAGACGGAGAATGATTTATTGAAGAAAAAGAATTCTGAGGTATATATTTTTGGGTTTCCTTTGTCTCCAATATTTTCTAATTTCCTCCAAAAGAATGTGAATGGTTCCCTTCAACCCTTTTTCCTTTTGTGAAGTTACTTCAGAACTGCCAAGGCATTGATGTCAATGAGTACAACCGTATGAAGGAACAACTTAACAAAATGCAGGTGAGCAACATTAGTCTTATTGGCAAAAAATTAGCTCGTGTTAGCGCACAAGAGATGTATTTAGTTACATAACGTCTTATGGTTCGCATAGGCTCAAAGTCATCTGCTACTGGAAGAAAGCAAAAAACTTGCATGTGAGAAGCAGGATCATATATCTAGATTGGAGCAAGAACTTGCAAATAGTACTTCAGAATTAAAGGAGAGGGAGAACAAGATCAGTCAGCTTTTGCAAGTGGAGGTATTTAAATTCTTGCGGGTTTTTTATAAGAGACACTGGATATGTTATGGTTTGAACTTTAGAGTTTTTACTGCCATCAGTATTAAGAAACATTCAGAAATAAGTGTTCCTACTGATTTTTAGTCTTTTAGGTGTAATCATAATCTTATGTTTTTACTGGAATGTATGCAGATATTGCATATATTAATAAAACTCTTGGATCTGCATAAATTAATTTTTTTAATTGTAGGGCCCTATTTTATCTATCTCCTTTTAATTTTAATGATATGCTTGAATATTTGGTAATTTGGTTTTTTACTGAGATGCAGGCTAGCTTGAAGTCTGATTTGGAGAGGCAACAGAGAACTGTAATGCTAAATAAGGTTGTGTTCCCTGCCGTTGGCTGTTTCGTTACTGGATGGACTTCTTCAGTATGTAATTATCTTTGTTTGACATTTCAGAGACGCCATGATATGCTCCTGAAGGAAAAGGAAGAGCTAAATCGAGTGAATACAGCACTCCGGAAACAGTTGAATGAACAAAAAGGTACTTCTTTTACAAATGATTTATCAAATGTTCAGTACTGCCATTTTTAATTTTGTATTATTATGTGGCTGCTACTAGGGAAAGGGTCAGAGGGGGGTGTTACCATAGAGCAAGCTTTGAAAGAAAAAGAAGAAAAAGACACTAGAATTCAGGTTTGGGTTTGAACTTCTCTCCCTTTTCGGTCTGTCTTTCCATTTTCTGTATCTGTGTGTTGTTGCCCTCTTTTCAACGATTAATCTCATCAGATTCTAGAGAGAACTGTAGAAAGACTCCGAGAGGACATTGGCAAAAAAAGAGAAGAGAGTAGGTCAGAGAAAACAAAACGTGCAAATTTTGAAAAGGTTGTCACAGATGTAATCGTGTTTTCTATTAGAAATTTCAATCGCATTGAATTATACTTGAACTGCTGTCTTGTTTAATAGAACTATATTTTGCATGTTGTCATCAAACTAGAGCAGCAACAACTGGAAGTTGATCATGCCTTTCATTTCAGGAAAAAACTAAAATTGTTGATGAAATAGAAAAGCACAAGCAGGCTTTGGAAAATCTGCTACTTGATGTTGAGAAGGCAAAGCAAACCACCAGTTTTCCTTTGGAAGTATGAGAAAAGACAATGTTTTTTTTGGTTTCTGTTTTTTCTGACATGCTCTAGCTCGTATAATTATAAACCTCCTTGATAATCATCTCATTCAGGGAAGTACCAGCTTGCAATTTTTGACTGAAAATAGTTTGGATGAAAGTGCGGCATCATTTTTAGGAACATATGATGACCTAGAGAAAATCGCGCAATCTGGAATTGATGATCTTGGTGGTTCTGCCGTACCAACTTCTGCTGCAACTGCGCCTACATCCTCTGGTCTTTCATCTAGTTAGGCTTCTCCTTCCTATGAATTTAACTCTAAATATTATTCCTAATGTTTAATACTATTAATTAACTCAATGTTTGTAGGTGCACCTGTTGCTGTTTCAGTCAGTGGTGTGATGCATCCTGGACCTTCAACTATTCAACCACCAATAACAACAAATGAAGAGAAAGATCAGAAAATCCCCTTGCCCAAACCCAGTGTCGAGGCTCGCAGGCCTGGTCGGAGGTTGGTTCGCCCTAGACTCGTGAAACAAGAAGAACCACAAGGGGATGTGGAGATGCCTGAAATTGAAGGAACAAATCAGGCATCAATTAAGGATACAGAGACGAGAGTCATGTCTCCACCGACAGAACAGGCTGCCCGCAAGAGACACGCTACTTCCGTTTCTCAGCCCATGGAGTTGTCTGATGTAGCGGGAGAATCCTCAGATGTCTCTCTTCCTTTGTCAAAGAAACTTAAAGGTTCTGATGCACAAGTAGAATCCACTGAGGTGCTTGTTAATTTGGAAATTGTTGATGTGATACCTGCTACAGAGGAACAGTTTGATTTGGCTACTGATTTAACTCAGGATGGGATAGATGAAGTTGCTGATGTTTTAAAAGACGATGATGCACAGGCTGTTGATGATGTGCTGGTAGGTGAGGAGGAATTTAAAGAACTCTCGCAACAGGAAGATAGTATTCAAGTTGATACTGCCAACGATCTGGACAATGTTATAGAAGACACAGACAAACAGGATGATACAGAGATGGCTACTCCTGAGGATGGGCAAAAAGATCAGGAAGAGGCGCAGCAACTAAATGAAAGTGATAAAGAAGAAGGGGAGCTTGACTCAGATAGTGCTGATCCTGATGGTGGCAGTGATATATATAATCAAGGTAGCCCCCTAATTGAAGAAGTGCATTCAGAGCTTTTAGAAAATGTCAAGTCACCAAGCAATGAGGGTTTAACTGCTGGCACAGAAGGTAATGATGCCATTTCGCTAGAAGTAGTGAACAAAGGCTCAGAGACTGGAGCTTTAACTGAAGTTGGTGAAGAGCTTAAGAGATCAAATGATGGCATTGATAATGAGCAGATTGTCAGAGAACCCAACGTCGTCGCTAAATCAAGTACAGTATCAGAGACTGTCCCCAAAGCTGACTCCATCCCAGTTGCTGATACTAATGAATCGAAACAGGCTGATACACCCTCTGGGTCTACCACCATAAATTTGAATGAGAGAGCTCGAGAAATGGCACGTAAAAGACAAGCTGGCATGATCCCGACGAGTGTGACTAGAGGCGGAAGAGTTTCTGTGCGAGGAAGACGAGGAAGGCTTGTACGTGGTCGAGGGCAGACACCACCTAGTGATCAAAGCTGAGACAAAATGACCCTAGTTGGTTTGGGGTGGTGGTGCTTTGTTGCTTCTGCTGCATATTTCAGTGAGATGTTATTGTAATTTATTAACTAAGTGATATAACAATCGAAAGTTAAGAGTGGTTAAACATTTTTCAAATTATAATTTAGTTAGCTGGTTCAACTATTTCCTTTTTACCATTGCTGGATAATCTTCATTCCAATTACACTGCCTCCAAGACCTATTCCATTCTCTGAGTTGCTTTTGTTACAGACGTCTTCTTAAAAGTTAAAACTCTGCGGATGAATGCAACAATTAAGTTTAATGGATCAAATGAAAAGTCACATCTTGGTTGAAAAATAAAAAATAATCACGACCTCTCGTTTTGGTTGATCGTACAACCATAATTTTACTTTCAAAAAAAGTTATTTTATTTAGTGAAAGGGTACAATATAATTGTTTAATGAAAATATTGATAAATACATTTTGTAATTATTTGATGCGGAGCCTCCTTCTAGGAGACAACTAAATATTTATGAGACGGAAGGACATCATCGCAACCGTTGATTTCTATTAATCCAATATTGATAACCGTCATTCTCAACCGCCCGTGTATTTTGCAAATTCAACCACCTCTTTTAATTAAAAATTAATTAAATCTCAACCGTTAGATCAATCAAAATCAACGGTTGAAAAAATGTCTTTATGTCTTACGAAATTTCATTATCTTCCTAGATCCGAACTCATTTGATCCGTAATTATTGATAACTGATTGTCACAAGAGCATTATTGCGAAGAGCATCAACTGCATTCAAACAACTACCAGTCCATCGACTAGCCATAAACTAACTTGCAGATCATTAATTTGCAGGCCATTTACTAGCATTCAACCAACCTGCATGCCAACTACTAACACTCGACCAACTTGCAGGTCATCCACTATCATTCAATAACTTGCGGTCCTCAACTATCATCCGACCAACTTGCAGGTAGGGGTGTCCATCGGGCTGGACCGGATCTCATCCTAAAATGCCAAGCCCGAGCCTTAAATAACGTAAAAATTTCAGGCTTTTCTGTAAAATTCGGGCCGGGCCTCCCCAAATACAAAAGTCCACTGGCTTTTGAAAGCCCGTTGACTTAGGGATTGACCGGGCCGAATCGGGCTTTTTCAAACTTTTTACGAACTTTTTAGGGATTTTTTGAAAATAAATAAATTTAATTTTAATATTTATATCATTTCAAAATATTTTTAATATTACATTGCGTTAAATAATTATTAAAATAATTTACCTCTTCTTCAAAAAGACGAAACATTGAGTTAATAATTATTCTGAAAGCCTTAATTTACACGTGTAAAATATCATTTATATATCTAATATTTTTGATGTACTTATACATTAAAAACATGCCTCTTTTTGTTTTATATATTATTTTTCAAAAATATAAATATATTCGAACAATGTACCAAATGTAATCAATATTTAAGATTATTTTTTATTATATTCATATTTATTTGTTATGTTAAAATTGAAGTTGGTTATTTAATCTACATATTTCAGTGTATGTTACCATAATAAACATCAAATAATATTAAAATATTACGAATTCGACACTAATATTCATAAATCGTACAGTTTATATGAACGTGCTTTTTTGGGTTTTGGATCGGACCGGGCTTTCCGGCCGATCGGGCTTCGAAAGACAAGCCCGAGTCCAGCCCTAAGGTATAGGGCTCGGGCTCCGTCGGGCCGACTTGCGAGCCGGACCGGGCTTTTACCGGGCCGTGCCACCGGGCTTTCGGGCCGGTGGGCCGTTTGGACACCCCTACTTGCAGGTCATCTAATGTCCGTTACATCATAATACCAACTAGGGGTGCAAACGAGCCGATACAATCGCGAGCTACTCGTGAACAAGCTCGGTCAAAGCTCGTTCACTTATAAACGAGTCAAGCTTGAACAAAATTTGATACTCGTTTATTAAACGAGCTGAACATGAACACATTGGTACTCGGCTCGAGTAAGCTCGTGAACAACTCGATTGAAGCTCGATTAATACTCGATTAATACTTGACCAAAATTCAAATTCAAAATATATAATGTAAAATTTTGATTTAAAACTAAATTAAAAAATACTACATGATTAACGTAATAACCAAATTTTAAAACCCTAACATTTGTGGTGTATTTATAAATTAATTTAGAAATCCGCGGACCCTTAAGTATTTTTTCGCGGACACTTAAGAATTATTTTTAATTATTAAGGGTCCGCGGAAAAAAATACTTAAGAGTCCGCGGATCATGATCCCACATCGCTCGCTTCTAAGACAAATGAGTAGAGAAACGTATATAAAAATCAAACCCTTCCAACCAAAAATTCATTAGTACTTAATGCTTGATTTGAGCTCGAGAAATTGAGCTTTAATTAAGCTCGAGTATTTTAAAAAAATTTGAGAAAATCGAGCTTTGAATGAGCTCGAGTGAACTTGTTGTGCCGAGCTCTTATCGAGCTTGTGTCGAGCTCGAGTCGTGTTCGAGTACTTAAGAATTTTATGTGAAATCGAGTTCTAAACGAGCTCGAGTACTTCGGTATTTTTTCGAGTCGAGCTCGAGCTCATATTAGTAAAGCTCGAACGAGCTCGAGCCGAGTTCGAGCACAAATAATCTTATACGAGTCGAGCTCGAACAACCTGATACTCGGCTCGACTCGGCTCGACTCGGCTCGTTTGCACCCCTAACACCAACCAATGTTATAATTTAGTGTCTCAACTCAATTGCAGAAGGACCATGATACTGCACTACTAACATTTATGCAATCTAATCTTCTATTACATCATAGAACCAACCCACGTGAAGAATTCTGCTAGCAACATGATATTGCACCGACGTGAAGGATTCTACTAACACTGAACCAACTTGCAGGCCATCAACTATCATCCAACCAATTTGCATGTCATCTAGTGCCCTTTTACATCATAGCACCAGTCATTTACAGATCAATTATTGAGACCCATGTGAAGGACTCAATTTGAACGATCAACATTATATTTGCAAGCCATGTGATTGTACCCAGTTGTAACATTATTGCCATTGTAGTGTCCTTCCAACAAACTCAATAAATTTTGAATTATTTTAACTCTAAAAGACGATCTCTATAAATTCAACACATGAGAAGATTTATATAGATACACTTAATATGAGTGATAATATAACATTCTCGGATTATGCACGCAAAAGGTTGGAAAATGTATTTTGTTTGGTGCTTATCAAATTAGCTCTAGTAAGTCAATGACTCCTCCACACCCAATTAATTCATGCGCTATGTACCCAGTTTGTGTTTATGGACAAGACTGCTATATAAGTGAATCAGACATTTACTGGGATGAGGAAGAGTCTACCGTTGAAGTATCCTTGAGTGAGGAAGCACCAACTCCTAATAATGAGATAGTGGATAAGCCTACCACCACAATGATGGATTCATCGAGTAATGTCAAGAAGAAATCAATGGAGAAGAAATTAATGGAGAAGAAATCAATGGAGAAGAAATAGTATGGTTTCATTTCATCAAGTTGTTGTAT
Organism: Sedum album; assembly: GCA_006409495.1. Lineage (NCBI taxonomy): Eukaryota > Viridiplantae > Streptophyta > Magnoliopsida > Saxifragales > Crassulaceae > Sedum > Sedum album. The sequence goes on from QZGG01002398.1 coordinate 32,997, forward strand.
TATAAGAATATTTATGAATAATTGAAATATTACTTATTCAGTTTTGTTACAACTACAAACTTAGTTAATAAATGGGATGGTTAGCACGTGTTTATGTTGCCTCATTAAAAACCTTACTTGAAAAAACCCAATGGGATAAAAATCAGTAAGGAAAAAAGAGTGCAACTACGCGAAGCTCCCCCTCATTTTGATGTAGATGAGTTTGTCACAAGTTCAGTAACCGTCGCATGCCAATCTCTTGGACATGCTTTTTGAATATTGAAGTGGGAAGACCTTTTGTGAAAAGATCTGCTGAATTCTCATTGGAACGAACATATTTTCTGTTGATCGTCATATCTTTTTCTAGCTTTTAGGTGAATGAAAAGAACTTAGGATGAATATATTTTACTCTGTTGCTTTTGATGAATCCTTCTTTCATTTGAGTAATGCATGCAACATTATCTTCGTAAAGAATGATGGGTTCATCCACTGGTAGTAGATCGCTTGTGGTCCTAATATGATGAGTCATAGATCTCAACCATACACACTCACGAATTGCCTCGGACCGGATAAATTTATAAATTACAATCCATATATTCAGACGGGATAAACCCTTCGATGGCTTTCGGCCAAAAGTTTTGTCCATGCCGCTCGTTAATCGGAACGGTTTACCCATCGGGCCAAAAAACCCTAAATGTGTATCACTAATTTTTTTCTTTGAAATATAATAATTTTTAAACATTCAATACATAATATAAATCATTTTGACAACAAAAAATTTCATGGTTAAAAAAAGTAAAGATTTTAAAAAAAAATTATACATATACTTACAATGGGTTGAGATCAAGTGAGACATGATATATATATGTAAGACAAGAGGACAAAATCTGAGTCATTGATTTTAATAAATCGACGGTTGAGATTAAAGTTGAGTTTTAATTTAACGGTTGGATTTGCGAAAAACACAGGGCAGTTGGATTTGACGGTTCTTTAACTTTAAATCTCAACCGTTAGATTATAATTAATGAACGATCGAGATTCTTTAACTTTAAATCTCAACTGTTATATACATAGGGAGTGTATCCGGTGGATCCACCCCAAATGGTGGATCCATGAGTCCTCATCTAGACCACAGGTTTTATAGATCAGATGGTTAGTATGCTGACACATGTCAGGAAGATAAAAAACGGGTTCAGTTACTAATGGACTAGGCTTTAATGGCAAGACTGTTGTGAGGGTAATTATGTCAGGGTATACGCTCCTTAGTGTCACTTCTCACCTTCTCACCCAATTTGCGAAATCAACTCCCTTGAAACCCGTCTCGAGACGCAGCGGGGGAGAGGCTGAGAGTACAAAAGGCTGAAAGAGGAAATCGAAACCAAGAGGGAGGCTGAGAGTACAAAAGGCGACGAAGAGGCTGAGTGTGTGATTAGGAATTTGTGCTCGAGATCGGAAGTTAGGGCTTCGAAGAGTTTGGTGGATGATGAGGCTGAGTTGAGTGATTGGGTTAGCGATTTGAGGCCGGATTCATTTGGGAGGAGGATTGCGAGTAGTGATGGAGATTCTGAGCCGGAGAGAGGCGGAGGAAGAGGATTGCGATTTGAGGCCGGATTTTTTTTTTATTATTTTCGTTGATTTCCTAGTTTCAATACAATGATTCGACGTTATGAGGAAGAAGCTCGATACTCGGTTTCTTGCTGTAAGTATTGATTTTTTTAATTTTAGGGTTTCGATCTGTGCGTGCATCTTCTTAAACCTCCTGATGACGAAGAGTCGTTAGTGTTGTTGATGATGATGTCTTGATGTTTGATCATGGCAGAGGTTGAGATCGGTGAGGCGAAGGCTTTCCAGGTTCGTTGACGGGAGCGCTTGCTGCGGGATTGGCTTGGGATGGAGGAGGTTTTATATTATTCTAGTTTTTGATGTTGAATAGAGATGCTGATTGAGTTTTTAAGTAGTTTTGTTAAGAGTTGTGAATTGGCTTGTTTGATTTTGTTGCGAACTTATTATGGCTGATTAGTGAGTTGAAGTTGATGAATTTGTGAATTGGTTTGTGAATCTTGGAGTTTTGTTTTGATTGGTGATAGATGTGCGGTGGATTTATTTGTGGATTAAGTGAGGTTTTTAGTTGTGTTGATTTTGATATGTTTTATGAAAATGAAAATGGTTTTCAGGAGTTCTATAAACTATATGCTTTCTAAAAAGAGAGATAGTGGCAGAGAGGTAGTGGTGAACGGAGAAGAGAGGAGTATCATCAACGACTCTTCCTCTAAGAAGCCCAAGATTGAGGATCTTATCTCCCTTGCTGCAAAAGGAAATACTAAGGCTAGTGGTGATACTACCATTGATATCAACAATAGCGAAATCAGTCAAAAGGGGTCTGGCAGTGTAATTTCGGATATGCCTTTGGGTGACAAGAATTCTGGTGACATTGATGAAGATCTTCACAGCCGGCAGCTTGCTGTTTATGGTCGTGAAACAATGAGGAAACTGTTTGATTGAGAAAGTTCATCCACGTCATCAAAATATGGGGTTGTTTTGTATGCTGCTGTTGGTGTAGAGGTCAATGCCTAGTCTGTAAAATATGTTGTATTTTGATTTGTACTGGCGGTTTGGAACATGTTGTAATATTAAGAGTCAGTGCTAGGATTGTGAACATGTAACTTAGAACTCGGATTCGTGTTATTAGTGGGGATGTATTTGGCGAATTGAGCATTTTGATTAACATTTGAAACATGCACCTTGTCGTTGCACTTTACTGTTGATTCTTATGTTTAGGGCACAGAATAAGAATGCTAGTGTGGTGCACAGAGTTTTTATACATGTTACACAGAGAAACAATATCTTTTACAAAAAGATACCAACGTACAACAAAACGCGATGGACATTAGTCCACCAAAAAGACTTTCATCACAGATGGATTTATAAGTGTCTCAGAGTTATTGGTGACAGATGGATTTAGAAGTGGATCCCCGCCTCAATTCACTTAAATATTTGTTCATGTGTTGAGGGTTAAGTGTTCAGCACTCAACGGATTCCAATATGTTGCCCCATTCGGCGATGTAGTCCCTAAACAATGAGAATCATCCGTTACCGTACAACTACGATTTCCAACTGCCAACAGAACACAAAGAAAGGTAAATGAAACTGAAGCATATTAATTTTGTTCAAAAAAATCAATACAACAAACAAGGGCACGACTGTATGATTAATGCAAGTGAACAATGCAAGGAACAATGTAACTACTAAATGCAACTACAAAAATGCACAATCAAAGTAGTTTCATTTTACATTAAACACTTGCATTGTTACATTTGCATCTTTTATAAGAGAGTGTCAACCTTCATGCTCGATACTTATGATATTTGTAGAGGAGGTTCGTGGTCAGCGTCCAAAGCATCAAAGAAGACCATTGCTCCAAGTCCGTAGGTTGACAAACCTATCAAAGAGAAGAGCAGAATAAACAAAAAGGAAGGAACTCTGATTATGCTTTTGGGAGACAACTAATTATGTAATAGTATTTTGATTATGTTTTTAGGACGCAACTGATGAACTCGTTTTTCAATTTTCAATCCCATAATGTAATATGTTATGCCCTATATATGGGATCTAGAACTTTGAACCCTACTGAACTCAACCAATGTATCTCTGGACTCTTTGTTGAGCTCTTGAATATAGTCACATAGACACCAACCATATTTATTAAAGCCTAAACCCTACTGAAACCCTTCTACATTTATACAAAATATGGGGAAAAAAGACTAAATGCAAGATCTAAATGCACATGTAAAATGCAACTAGAAAATGCACATGTAAAATGCAACTAGAAAATGATAATGCACATGTGAATTGCAAACGATAATGCAAAAATCTAAACGCAATTGAATTTCATTTTACATCGCCACATTGGTCTGAACGACCATCATGGTTAACTACCGACACAGGTTCAAATTCATTCGAACTCATAAAAGAATTAAAGAACTACCCATCTCTCGTATGATACCTTGCAAATCAATAAATCGGTTGAGAACCGGAGATCCAATGTTTGCCCTACTACAAGCAGCCATTAAGGACTTTTGCGCAAAACCGGAGATCCCTTGATAATCATTTTCTTCATTATCCATTGAAAACGGTTTAAGCGATTATTTTGTTGCAAAGAAGTAGGGGTTGAGAAGCTTAAACGATTTAAAAACGGGGTGGAACGAGCATGTGCAACTCACGTGTGCGTTTGTCATGTGCAACTCACGTGTGCATTTCAAAAATGCAAACATGTGGCACAATCTGGTGCGTCCAAAATGCAAATAGAAAATGCAATCAACGGCTGCAAAGGGGGATCCATGGATCCATGAAAAGGAGGGGGTTCCACATGATACAACCTCTATATATATATAGGGAATGTATCATGTGGATCCTCTCAATTTGGTGGATCCGTGGATCCCCACTTGCAGCCGTTGATTGCATTTTTTGGACGCACCAGATAGCGCCAGCGCATTAATGAAGCATGTGCAAGTCACATGTGCATTTGTCATGTGCACATCACGTGAGCATTTGTCATGTGCAATTACGTGGCGCAATCTGGTGCGTCCAAAAAATGCAATCAACGGCTGCAAGAGGGGATCCACGGATCCACCAAATTGAATGGATCCACAGGAGACAACCCCTATATATATAAAAAAGGTTCTAGGGAGACAACTAAAGTTTTGTAAGACGGAGGGACAACATCTCATCCATTGATTTCTATCAATCTAACAGATGAGATTAAAAGTAAAAAAAACCTTCAAATCCAACCGCCCAGTGTTTTTTGCAAATCCAACCGCCAACTTTAATAAAAACTAACTTTAATCTCAATCGTCGGATTAATCAAATCAACGGTTGAGATTTCGTCCCACCGTCTCACAAATACTTAATGTCCTCCTGGAACTTAACCCTATATATATAGGGTAAAGTTCAAGAGAAACAAAGAGTTAAGGTAAAATAGAAGGACTTAATATCAACCGTTGGATTAGATTAATCTGCGGTTGAGATTAAAGTTGATTTTTATAAAATGGGCAGTTGGATTTGTAAAAAACCTTAGCGTTGAGATTGACGGTTATTTTTTTGAATCAAATCTCATTCGTTGGATTATTAGTATTCAACAGTTGAAATCATGTCTCACTGTCTCACATTTATTTATCCGTCTTCCTTGAACCTTACTCTATATATATATTAATAGTATGAAATGTGTAAAGTATACCGTCTTCTAAAACTTACGCAGTTAAGGGACAGAATGATCGTGCTGATACTAGATATGACCTCAACAGGGGTCAAGGTCGGCGCAGTGAGACGATGGGGGATAAGCTTCATCGTCGAGAGGGAAACAGCCCGGATCACCAGCTAAGGCCCCTAAATGACCGCTCAGTGATAAAGGAGGTAGGGGTGCAGAGACAGCCAGGAGGTTTGCCTAGAAGCAGCCACCCTTGAAAGAGTGCGTAATAGCTCACTGATCGAGACGCTCCTGCGCCGAAGATGAACGGGGCTAAGCGTCTATAAAAACCATTTAGGACTTAGAAGA
>QZGG01002399.1:0-38571 GCA_006409495.1 Sedum album
CATAAGTGGAAATCACAAAAAAGAAAATGCTTTTCAGATCCTTATTCATGGACTGAAGAACTACAGAGGGTGGATACTAGGTTTAACATACGGGTGCTCCTTTGGAGTGGAACTTACTATGGATAATATCATAGCACAATATTTCTACTACCGATTTAATTTGGACCTCCAAATAGCAGGAGCAATAGCAGCAAGCTTTGGCTTAACCAACATATTCTCTAGACCAGCTGGGGGAGTACTTTCCGACAAGATGGCAAAGAGATTTGGGATGAGGGGAAGATTGTGGAGCTTATGGGTGGTTCTAACAATGGCTGGGCTGCTGTGTGTCCTCCTCGGACGAACCAACTCGCTATGGGGTTCAATACTTGTGATGTGTGGGTTCTCCTTGTTTGTGCAAGCAGCCTCAGGCCTCACATTTGGAGTGGTTCCCTTTGTTTCCAACAGGTAAGTTAAATATCTCATTATTAGATTTGTCTCACCACTAATTTATACGACTACTAGGCACCCAAAGTAGAAAGGCATTTAACTTACTAAATCTGATCCTATAATCGGGATACAATCATTCCTTTTCAATACGCAAAAGCAAAATTATAAGTGACAGTTAGATGGTCTTATAGCGTCATATGTTGAAGGCTGAGTACAACACAAAACCAAGACACTATTGTTCTATTTTTGCAGGTCACTAGGAGTAATATCAGGAATGACAGGGAGTGGAGGGACAGTCGGAGCTGTAGTAACACAAATGCTGCTATTTTCAGGCTCAAAATTCTCAAAGCAAACAAGCATTTCTCTAATGGGGTGCATGATGATTGTATTTACAATACCAATCAACTTGCTATACTTCCCTCAAGAGGGTGGCATGCTGTGTGGTCCTTCCAAGGACTTCATACCACAAACAGAAAGTTATCGCCTACTCGAATGACAAAATCCCTCATCTATTGTACAGCCAAGGAAGCACTAATAATTGCATTTTACGGATTACCAAGCCTTATAAATAAAAGCAGTAAACACGCAGAAGAATACAATCCAATAACCAAATCAGTCCTTTCGGCAAGCCCTAAAATCCATTATTTAGCTACTTTTGAAGTTTCCAAAAATCGGCAAATCCACAATAAGTAAATTTCCTAAAATTTACCAGATCAGTATCCCAATCAGAATTAAAAGTCCGTCTGCAGTGGCGATTGCAGAGCAGAAGTGTAAAATTAGGATTTTGAAAAAGATGCAAAACACTGAATAATTAACAATCAGAAGATCATCAGAAATGCAATGGAGTAAGCATCAATTGATAAAAAAAAGTAACATACCTTTGCAAAGAATCGCCGAAAGCCGATTTAGAGAATCTTCGGACGATCCGCGCGGCCATGGCGATCGGTCAACTCAGTCAACGCTGTATGTAGACTTAACTTATTATTTCTACTGTTTTAGACTTTCAGTACAACACGTTGATTTTCATTATATGCAAACTGACCCTTCAAGTTAAGTTTTACAAATTGACAGCACCCGCCGCATATTTTTTTTTTGGATAAAGGTTTTATTGGGTACGATTTATAGAGAAATTGACACCCGCCGCATATTATTTAAATAACGAGAAATTAAAATTGTCAAGTCAATTAGTTATCAGTGTCGGCTAGAGTATATTACTGTCTTTTTAATATTTGTCTGTTCTTTTCGTTGTCCCTAATGTTTATATGTTTTCAATTATTCTAAAATTATATTTTTTTCCTCTTAGGTTATTTATTTTTAATCATATATTTTATACTCGTTATTATCTTAAATACTAAAAAATTGTCTTTTTGCCAAACAAAAGGGAGGAAATAGTTGGATAAATTGTGCTCCGTTTTGGGCGGTTGTCGTGCGCCGCTAATTGTGACTGTGAGAAAGAGAAATGGTGCGTGCAGCCGATTCCTCATTTTCTGGGACAAAGCATGCTCTACAGATGTACTGACGTTTGAAAATTGAGGAGCTATGGCCTATGTATCTAGGCTAGGTAAGTTGTACACCAATGGTTGTCTGACTACTACTAGCTATAATATATTGCTGATCAGCTGAATTTTAATTCTCACTGACCCTTATAACACCAACTGTGAGATGTGAGTGCCTTCAAATTAAAGTGCGTTAGACAGTGTTTAAAAAAAATTACCGCCATGTATCTGCAATTTACTAATATGATCTTCACAGAGGCTCAGTGGAGTGTGATGTATACAAACCCTAGTATTGTGAACATTGCATAAGCAAAACTACCACCGTGTATATATGGAGACAAGGAAGGACTCAGATTTCGTGCAGTGTAGTTATTTGTTACGAGTATTTAAACGATATCATATCGTTTTGATATTTTTATTTTAATCTACGCAATTTTATTTTACTAAAATTAGGTCCGAATCCGCAAAAAAAAAGAATACCTTCACATGAATGAAAGTTTTTAATTCAACCGACGTAGAAGCCTTAATATATACAGAAAATCACTGTCCAAAAGTTCGAGCACCAATATGATCCGATCTCTTAAAACATTCGAGAAATCATGACATGTATGCATTAGGGTTTTCTAGCTTATTCTAACACATGATGCATTTCTGTTTCTCACAGTTACCCCTGAGGGTTATTGGAAGAAAACCCAGCAAAGTACCCAGAGCCCTGGTTGAAACTTGACGATGACTTGCTGCTAATACGACCTCCGCCAGTACTACTTCCCAAGACCCCAGCTAACGATCCATCACAAGCGTACCTCATCAATTCAGCATTGGTGGCCTCCAAATCCCTTTGAAGCTTAATCACTTGTCTCTGCAGCACTGATATGGATCCAACACAGCCATAGACAGGATCCTTGATGCGAGCTTCAGCCTCATATGCTAAGGAATTAACGGCATCTTCTCTCTGGTGTGGAGATATTTCATTGAGAAGCTTGGAGACATTGCTGGCACCAAAGATCTTGTGAACATTAGCAAACTTGGTTGGCTCCTCTGGCGGGAAGTAGGGTGCAAAAGTGCAGCCTGGGAGGCATTTCCTTCTAAGAAATTTGCATGCTGCACATGGTGAGTTGGAGTAGTAGCACAGTGATGTAGATGAAGAATTTGATAAAGAAGAAGCCATGTTAGTGATTTATCCTTGTGATAACTGCAACTGTGCAAAATCATGATTAGAGATAGATAAAACACAACATGTGTACACATTAAGCATTTGGTTTATCAGACAACCAATTTTTTTAATATATGACTACTTGCTGGTCAATACTTGCCATTTTTACCTTTCATTTTCTGATTCATCATGTGACACTAGGTGTAAGATACTCGTCGTGATTTTGATATTAAAGTATATTATTGAATTTTCTGCTCTGTAGCCCTTATTTATCTAGCTAAAGCTTATCATACCAGGGATTAAACCCTAAATAGCCAACCATCCGAATTACAAAGCCTGATCGATGTTATATGCTTGATCGTCAAAATTCTCAAAATCATCTAGCTATGCTGTTGAATTAACCTATCAAGTAGTATTAGTAAACAATTCTCAACTAAATGTCAATGAGCAGAAGAAGATCTTGTTACCTTATCCTATGACACTTAAGTTCTCTTGTGTAACTTACTCTCTTGTAGTTGTAGCTAGCTACCAACCGGTACACAGTATGGCTGCTGCACAGATCCAGTAGATGATGACGATGCAAACATTACAGACAGAAGAGGGAGAGAGATCTAGAGAGATGTTCTCATATCATTGTTGCTTTGATATGAAAGGTCAGAGAGAAACAAGAAGAAGGTGCAGCGGAAAACCCTAAATTTGCAGGAGACAAAAGGAGAGAATCCCTGCAAAAAGATGAGAGAAAAACATACAGTAACAATAAAGGACTGAGCTGAGATGATAGAGAGAAAGGGCAAATACACAAAAGCTAAACCACCACCCACACAGTTTGGGCTTGTGAAAGGCCAATTGAATTGGAATATATCATGTAAATTATCACTTTCTTTTCCATTTCTTTGGTAATTTTAAGTGTCTGAAATCTGAAGGATTTGATGAACAGTGTTCTAACTAGAAAAATGAACTAGGCGAAAGGGATTGAACTCTGTTTGAAAAGACTTGATATACATACACACTTGCTTTACTTTTTAATAATGACATTTTCTTCAAATAATACATTGTGTGTCAGCTTAATCAAATGAAATAATTGAGATACATTGTTTATTTGTTTTCTAGTACAGTCATTTCCCAAACGAAGTCGCTCTACTCTAAAAATAAGTCTTCAGTGACATGCCGATGCCAGTTTCGGATCTTATCTCAAGTGCACGACGTCCCAGACAGAAACAAAACATTCGGAGCATAAATTATTTGCACACTCGTCAAATGCTTTGACCGAGCTGTAAACCTAATTGTAAAAGTAATGTATATTAAAACTGATGCAATTTAAAAAATGCAATTAGGGTCTGATCAATAACTTGCATGACATAAACTTTGGTTTCTAGAAACAGATGCTTACAAGTTTTTTCACAGTTGAAAACTTTGGTTTCAACATGATTGTCAATACTTAGATTAATCTGGAGAGGACACGCGCTTAGTGATTAAATTCTGGTATAATATTTAAAACTCAATCCTTGCGGCTGTGTGGTGGTGCCCGAAACCTCAAGCAATCATCAGTTAATTCCTACCAAAGATTCTAGAGAACAAAACAACCACAAAAGGGTCATAAAAAATTCTAATCATTTTTAAAGAGCATTTGCAACAAATGATTGGATGATGGGATCTGCATTAGTTTTTCATATTTTAAACAACTTTTATCAACCTAAATGATCCATTTAAATCAATGCTTTCACGCTAACGCACCCAAGACCACTAAAATCGACCCATTTATATATATAAAGTTTCAAGAACCCTAATGATTGCTAATGATGCGGCTCGTCATATGCGAATAATGTAATTGGCATGCACTTTGGAATACATCGAACATGATCTTGATGAGTATATCACTTTTGATGATTAATCCTAGAATGTGCTAGGCTTTCATGAAGAAGTTGCTTTGATAAACTATTCTCCATAATAAGTGAACTAATCAATATATTGAAGTGGATCACTCATTCACTGCGCTGTTACGCAGCTTTTGATCAAGAAATGATGATATATATTGCACAAGCCACAAGGTCATAGCACAATGCATTTGACTTTTCAAAGTGCCCTCTACAAGCCACGTAAGTCTAGCTTCACATTGATTATGTAGCCATAGTGGGCATATGATACCCTCGATTGCTTAGAATTTAGATCGGTTTTTTTACATAAAAATATACTTATTTCATCCATATAATGACATACTGATACGTTCTATGCTTTATTCGTGCAAAATATATCAGATATAAGTAAAAGGTTTTAGGAGGACATGCATCTTTTAGTAATACGGAAGGACATAATCTCAGCCGTTGATTTTTGTCAATCCAGCGGTTGATATTGGTAACCGTCAATCACCAACTGCCCGTGTTTTTTTGCAAATTCAACCGCCCAATTAATTAAAAACCAACTTTAATCTTAACCGTCAAATTAATCAAATCAACGGCCAAGATTACGTCCTTATGTCTCGATCACTAAAATTATATGTTTCTCTAGAACCCAACTCTCAGACATAATATGATGGATAAATTGCAACTTCATCTTTGAAAAAGGAAGTGCTCATTATGAATGATAAACACACACAATAAGGGAGTTTTACATCCAAGTTAGATGAAAACTTTCCAATGCCATCTCGTTCGAGCAATATGATTTACACTTAAATCATGTACCGCAATAGTTTTAAATTAATTGTTTAATCGATTGCATTTGTAATCAGAGTAAAAGACTCAAAACAAAGTGGCCATAACTTTTGTTTTTCGATTTTATATTGCATCATTGGTGTGAGGTGTTTGTTATATGTGCAGATGTCGTTAATAGAAGATTTTTAAATGTATGCTTTATTAGTACAAAAGTAAAATTTCATTTAGTTGCACTAATGAATTTGGCCGGGCATTGTAGCTCGCCCAACTTCCCCACGGATGCTTAACGCTAAGTAATTTGTAGCAACAAAACACAAATGCATTTTACCGGAAGTACCCCATACTTCGAGACGGGGAGAATGTTTTGTTCAAATTGAGAAAGACTGATCGGAGTGTTGAGCTCTATCTCAACAGTAATGTATTTGTGTTTTTGAGAAAGATGGGAGGTAGAGGTGGAGTCTATCATATCTATTCATCTAAATTTGATAACAGTGGTGTTTCAGATAGAAAGTCGGTCAAACACTTATTATGTGTACTGTTCTAAATATAGTGAATTTGTTTCCACTGAACTTGGAGGAAAAGTCCTTTAATAAAGCTCAAAATTAGCTGAATTGAGTTACACAACTCCGTGTCTGATATACTTTATGTCTGAGTTGTTTTATTTGTGGTCAAACACACATCTTGAACATAACCTAGACACAAGTATTGATCAAGTTGTCACTTTCAAGATATAAATAGAAAAATATACTATAAATACTAAATATATTAAAATATACACGTAATTTATATCGAGCTTGATCGAACTTTGCAAATCGAGCCGTCGAGCCGGGTCTTATGCCTCGAAGTGAAGTCTAAATCATGGCCAAGGTTACGCTGAAATTTGAGAAAAAACTCCAAATTTACCCCTGTTTGAACTTTTTGTTCCTCATTTACCCCACTTGTAAGTTTTATTCCTCATTTACCCCACTTTACAAAAATGCTTTTTCAAAAAGCGCCTAAACAGATAAATAGCCCAATCGTTAGTAAAAAATAAATTTTTATACATATTTAATCAAGAATGAATGAAAAATGCTTTTTGAAAAAGCGTTTTTATCTGTTTAGGCGCTTTTTGAAAAAGCATTTTTGCAAAGTGGGGTAAATGAGGAATAAAATTTACAAGTGGGGTAAATGAGGAACAAAAAGTTTAAACAGGGGTAAATTTGGAGTTTTCTCGAAATTTGACGGGGCGAACTTTTACTTGTTTTGGGCCGGGTCTAAAACTTTTTTAAGCCCTCGGCCTAAAGTTAATCCCTCAGTTGAGCTAAATTCTGCTGTAGTACTCCAATACTTACGGAAAATAGTAAAATACTGATTTTCTGTTTTTCATTTTAATAACAATTTCTTTTAGACTCGTTTCACTACGTGAAAACCTCCGCCTCTTATCTCGCACTCGCTCGCTCGTAGCCGTTCACCATGTCGTCCGGCGCCGCCACCGCATCGCTTCTCAATCCACTCTTCATCTCCGACGCCATCGTCACCTCATCAACGCGTCCAACGACGCAGTCCTTAGCATTTATACCGTCGAAGCGATTCGTTTTCCCAGTTCTCGCCTCGTCGAAGCTGCTGAAGACCGGGTCGCAGTTGAGATTGGTGCCGCTTGTTTCTGCGCAGACGTCGGATTGGGCGCAGGAAGAGAAGGAAGAAGGTGCGGTGGAGGAGGATGTCGGTGAGGAAGAGATTGGAGAGGGAGAGGGAGATGGGGGAGTGTTTGCTGAGCCTCCTGAGGAGGCGAAGCTGTTCGTTGGGAATTTGCCATACGATTTTGATAGTGAGGCGTTGGCGAATCTGTTTAATCAAGCTGGAGTTGTGGAAATTGCGGAGGTGAGAATTTCCAGTTTCATGCGGTAATTAGGGTTTTGGAGTTTAAATGTTACGCTGTTGTCAAAGTATTACTTTTTTAAGATAGAAAACTACAATTTGAGATGCTAGAAGTGCGGAATTGGCTCGATTTGAGACCAATGTGTTGAATGAATGATGTTTGTTTGGGAAAATGTGTTATATTACAGGTTATTTACAATAGGGAGACTGATCAGAGCAGAGGGTTTGGCTTCGTGACAATGAGCACAGTTGTGGAGGCCGAGAAGGCTGTGGAAATGTTTAGTGGATACGTAAGTTCGCCGATATGATTATCTTTCTTGATGTGGTGCATGGTTGCGTGCTTTTGTCTTTAAGTTGTTACTTCAAGTTGATTATATTTGCTATTCTCTTTTTTTCTGGATTTCTTTTTGATTGAGTGAATTGATGATAAGAGGCATTCTGAAACTTTCGAGCCTCAAAGGCTTGTGAGTATGTCAACTGGCTTATTATTTTGTGTTATATATCCAAGTAAACTGGCCGCAGTGCATTGAGTGGGTATGAATTTTTTCATCGTGAATATATTGTATAAAAAATAACAGTGACAACAGACAACGCCGAAACTTAGACTATTGTTGAATATCTTAAGCCAGTCTTATGTCCGCAGGAAGTGAACGGAAGAAATTTGACAGTCAACAAAGCTGCTCCTAGAGGGTCACGTGTGGAGCGAACACCTCGGTCCTTTGAGCATAGCTTCAGGATATATGTTGGCAACCTACCTTGGCAAGTGGACGATGCCCCGTTTGGAACAAGTTTTCAGTGAGCATGGTAAAGTGGTAGATGCTAGAGTAGTTTATGATCGTGAAACCCAACGATCACGAGGTTTTGGTTTTGTAACAATGTCTAGTGAAGCAGAATTGAATGATGCCATTGCTGCTCTGGATGGACAGGTCAGTTGTATCCCCTATATGCATTTAGTGTACAATTACAATGATGGCTATAATAGGTTATTGCGGCTGGCAGCTCGTTGGATAAAGTCTGTACTTCATTAAACATTATACTGAATGACTATTTGCCTAACATTTTGGCTGATGCTCCTTATGCAGACTCTGGATGGTAGGGCCATTAGGGTTAATGCTGCGGAAGACCGACCACGACGAAGCAACTTTTGATCTAGTCATAGTCAGCCAGACCCGCAGGAAAACCTGGATCATATCATCTATATTATTCTTTTGATGAGCTTGAGAAACTTCAGATATCTTAAAGTTACATGTTTGTATGGATGTTCGATACTCTTCACATTCTTCTGCCAGCCAATTTAAGTGGGATTGTTGGAATGTTGGTTTCAAAATACAATCATATATACCATCAAATAAATACAAGTAAATCGAACCAAATTAATCAATGAGACAAATACAATTATCAATCGAACCATCTGCTGTCCTTTCTCCGGCGGATTGCATTTCTCAGCCAATCGAACCCAGTGGTCAAGTTCTAGTTGATCGCGCCGGTAATCGATTCGGCTTCTGCATTGAGTCTTCATTCCATGATTCCATCAAGGTATTTTCTCATTATTTCCGTGACGAATTCGTCTTATATTGTTTGCTACGAAACGCTTGTTTAGGGTTCGCATTCGACATTTGCTGAACTGGTGTTTAATTGAATGTTTATGCAACTGAAAATCCACAAATTATATCCATTTTGATTTGAGCTGTTTATTTAGTGCAAATGATGATATTGATATGTATCCTATGTTTTGCTTGATGTCTAGCAATGGAATGGTGAATGCATACGGGAATTAGCAGCTTTTCTCATTTGGGGTTATCTAATGCCCAGCCCGGAGTTGATTTGGACCGACCAAGATTCCTTTGATAAAACTTAGTTGATTTGGAAATGTCTTTCTAGACAATGAAACCATATAAACTCTTCTTGCCTGAAAAAAGCGGAAGCATTCAGAATACATTAGCTAATGTACATACATTATGCGCTCCTTTGTTGAATTACTGAATCCGTGAAGGAAATATAGGACAGAAATGGCATTATACTTTCTCATCTCAGAAGCAAAGAAACTGTCCTCAAGACTACTTTGTAAGTGTGGCTCATAATTTCCCTCTTGCTTCGTGTGGTATAACTTGTCAGTAACTGTTCCCCTTTTTTTTGCAGTTTAGAGAAAGATATGCCGATTTCACAAGGATCTGTGAGTCCTTAATTTCTCAAGAATATCTATTATATATTTAAACTATGTTGTTCTGCAAGCAGAATGCAGGACTGCATGAGCTTATATACTCTGAAATATGACTAGCATTTCCAAATATAAAAATAATTCATGTATGAATTTAATATGGTATTATTACATTTTGCTCCTACCATAATTCATAACTACCAAGTTATTTGAATACTTCCGATTTCCTCGAGTCATAGGTTGTCTTTCTTTGTAGCAGTGATCAGTTTTAATTATGTGTGTCCAACACTCTTTTTTGGTTTAAAAGGGAGTCTGAAGTTTCATAAATATTGATGCTAACCTTCCTTGTTATCCAATGCCATCTTTTTTAAAGATTCATAATGTTAAGCATTAGGGTCTCTCAGAAGTAAAACAAAAAAAACTCTTTAGTTCATCTTATTATGATATAATTATTTGTTTGTGCATGAAAAATTGATGTTTTCGTTTTGTTTTTTTTGGATTAATTTTATTTCAATGCTCGTGTTAAACTTCATGGGTCCACACAATAAGAGTAAAGCGAGACTGGTTGTTATTCATGTCCTGTATTACTAAACCCCAAATCAAGTAAGGCACATTGTCAGACTAAGCTTGATTCCAACTCCAACAAACACCTATTTATAGCAGCCATTAACCTTTGCACTGAACACATTAAACAAAGCTTTTTTTCTTCAGTAAGTTCTCATTTTGAGATTTTGTTTTCTTACAGTCCCCTGAAAATGGAGAGCATGCCACCCACTCAGAGTCAGCAGTTGATGTCCTCGGGCAATGGTCAGCAAGCAATTCCCCCAGTTCGCCGTCAGCAGATGATGCCTACGCCCCAGAGTCAGCAGATGATGCCCACGCCCCAGAGTCAGCAGATGATGCCACACGCCCAGAGTCAGCAGATGATGCCTACGCCCCAAAGTCAGCAGATGATGCCACTTCCCCAGAGTCAGCAGATGATGTTACCACCCCAGAGTCAGCAGATGATGCCACAAGCCCAGAGTCAGCAGCTGATGCCACCAGCCTACGGCCAGCACCAGCAATTGATGCCGCAAGCTCATGGCCAGCACCAACTGGCTCCACTTCACAATCCAGTGCTGGCACCAACCTATGGCAACCCTCTGGGCCATGACAGGCTAGGAATGCCATCTGTACACAGTCAGCAACTTATTAGAGGTGACAGAAATGTGTTTGCTGCCTCGGATGATAATGTCATGACAAGGCAAATCCTGGCTACACATACGCCCGATGGGCGTGATATTGATGTCAGGCCAATTATTCACCTGGTTGAGGAAATCTTTCACCGAGCCAATCCAAGGTTGAAGCTGTTGAACCACATGTATGATCTTCCCAGCTTTCTCACTGAATATATAGTGCTTGCTTCTGTCTCATCTCCTGTCTAATTCTCATATTATTTGGTGCAAAGAACAGGCTATCGCCGAAACATTGGCTGACAAGGCTCACCATGCTGGCTATGGTAACATGCTTGACACCATCGCATATACTGTTGACCGAGTGTCTTGCGAGGTAATTGTTATTTCATCTATGAATAGCATTTTGGAAACTCTTCAACGAGATTTATAATGCAAAAGCTTCCCATAGACGGTTTCTAACATTGTACAGTCATGAACAGATGGTATGCAAGTGCACTGGTGGAGATGCTCATGGAACAACAATTGCAGTGTTAAACATGTTGGGAAATTATACATGGGATGCTAAGTTAGTGCTGGCTTTATCAGCCTTTGCCGTCAACTATGGGAACTTTTGGCTAGTTGCTCAAATATACAGCACAAATCAGTTGGCCAAATCCATTGCCATCCTGAAACAGCTTCCTGAACTCATGGAACACTCCAACATGCTGCAGCCTCGATTTGAAGCTGTCAAAGTCTTATCAAAGCCATGATGGATGTCACCAAGTGCATTGTTGAGTTCAAGGCGCTTCCTCTTCAGTACATCGGCCCTGACGTTCCTGAATATGCTGCTGCCATTTCACACATACCTATTGCTGTTTACTGGACGGTAAGAGGCGCTATAGCATGTGTGTCGCAGATTGCTGGACTTACTGGCTTGGGATATGAGTAAGCTCTCCGCCTTGGTTTATTTTCAGCTCTGTTACAGAAATGAATAACTTGTTTTACTTTTGTAGATATGTTGCTTCGACTACTGAAGCTTGGGAGCTATCTAGCTTGGCTCATAAAGTCAACAACATGTACAACCATCTTATGAGTCTTCTGGGAGCTTGCCATAAACATATAGGTACAAACAAAGTTCAAATCTTGAACACATAAGAAACTTGTTGAAATATTTGATGGTCGAGATGCTTGTTTTAGTTCTAAAACTGTTGTTTTTAACATTAGAGGGGAAGATACATCAGGAGACTTATCAACTATTGCTTCGTCTCTTTGAAATGAGCCACATTGATAACATGAAGGTGCTTAAGGCGCTTCTCAACCCTAGAGATGAGCCTCAACCAATTGTTGATGGAGCCTCGAAGCGAAGGGTACCTCGAAAGTCTAAACCATAGTTTTTGGTAGCTGCTGCAACTGAAATTTTGATATCAAACTGACTTAAGCTTTGTTTCATAAAAAGGTCAATCTTGAAGTCTTACGAAGGAAAATGGTGCTTCTGCTCATATCTGACTTGGATATATCCAGTGACGAACTTTCCATACTAGAGCAGATTTACAATGAGTCGAGGACTCATACGGCAAGAGGTGAGAGTCAGTATGAGCTAGTGTGGATGCCTATTGTAGACGGGAGCACCTTATGGACTGAAGCTACGCAGAAGAAATTTGAGTCATTCCAGGCCAGCATGCCGTGGTACACGGTTCATCATCCATCCGTGATTGACAAGGCAGTGGTTCAATTTGTGAAGGAATTCTGGAGTTTTGGAAAGAAGCCAATTCTTGTGGTCCTTGACCCTCAAGGCAGGGTAGCTTGTCCTAATGCTTTGCATATGATGTGGATTTGGGGCAGTGCTGCTTTTCCATTCACTACTGCTAGAGAGGAAGCTCTCTGGAAAGAAGAGCTGTGGAGGCTAGAATTGCTGGTTGATGGACTTGACCCGCAGATTCTCAACTGGGTAAAGCTTCTAACATAACTTAGTTGAACGAAAATTCATAAATATTGATTCAGTAATATTCTGCATCTGTTCACTTATACTTTACACATTGATCAGATTGCGGAGGACAGATACATATGCATATATGGAGGAGAGGACATGGACTGGATAAGGAAGTTCACCACCGCCGCAAATGCTGTGGCACAAGCTGAAGGCATTCCTCTGGGAATGGTCTACGTAGGAAAGAGTAACCCAAAAGAGAGGGTCAGGAGAAACATTGCGGCCATAAGAGCAGAGAATCTCAGCCACTACTGGCCAGAACTTAGTTCCATCTGGTACTTCTGGGTCAGGATTGAGAGCATGTGGTACTCCAAAATGCAGCTAGGAAGGACAGTCGAAAACGACCCCATATTGCAAGAAGTCATGACCCTCATGAGCTACGACAGCAGTGACGGTGGCTGGGCCATTTTCACCAAAGGCTCCGGAGAATTGCTCAGAGGCAAAGGAGGCCAGTACTTATCATGCCTAAACGAATACAACTTGTGGAAGGATGATATACCTGCAAAAGGCTTCATGCCAGCTCTGAAGGATCATCTTCTGAAACTCCACACTCCCCATCACTGCAACCGCCTTGTCCTCCCAGGCGTTGGCCGACAAATTCCAGACAGGATCGTCTGCTCCGAATGCGGCAGACTCATGGAGAGGTTCCTCATGTATAAATGCTGTGATGAGTGACCCTGAGCAGCCTTCCATGCACCAGTCCCTCCTAAGTGCACTTTCATTCCAAGGTATTACTAAATACCTATTTCGTGTTTTGCATCAAATAAAACTGTTTAGCAGCAATAACCACAGACATGTAATTTGATTACATGTTCATTATCTTACTTCATGTGATTCAATAATGTAATCTCCTTCAATTTGTGTCATTGTTTTACTACTTGTTCTACGTTTGAGTTTCGATTTCAATAAAGATGCTGCCACTGTTGTGCAGTTAGTGCGATGATCAAAGTTACATCGATTTGATATTTTTTATTATAAATTTACGTAATTTTATCTTAATTATTTATCAAAACGACATTTGATTTGAATCCGTATATATGTGCACTTTGAGTTTCAAATATTTTTATTTTTATTTGTTTGTACATTTTAATTTGCGAGAAAAAACAAACTTTCGGACAGTAAATTTGTGAGCTGGGGTAAGGGGTTGCAGGGATCGTGCCACTTATCCCCACTCCTAAAACTAAAGAGCAAATTAGCGGAAACCACCCCATAAATATGGGTTTTTTTCAAAAACCATCCGTATTTTTGGAAATTATAAAGTCACACCC
Organism: Sedum album; assembly: GCA_006409495.1. Classification (NCBI taxonomy): domain Eukaryota; kingdom Viridiplantae; phylum Streptophyta; class Magnoliopsida; order Saxifragales; family Crassulaceae; genus Sedum; species Sedum album. Next base: position 14,148 of record QZGG01002399.1, read on the forward strand.
ATATGTTTATAAAATTTGTCTGAAACCACCTATATATTTAAATTTAATCAAAATATTAATAAAAAAAACTTAAAAAAACTTAAAAAAAATACGAAAAATACATAATTAATTACAAAAAATCATTAAAAAATAAAAAAATTAGGATATTGACTCAATATAAATTTGAAATATAAATTTGAAATGTATTCATATGATATGTATATAAATGTGAAATAAAATTTATAAAAAATATGGTGTCTTGAAAATTACAAAATTTACCGGCAACCATTATTGCTCCATTAAAATTTTAAAAAAATCTTAATGTCTTAAAATGAGTGTTTAAACTTTACTTTATATGCAATAATTTTTTTTGCTTTATATGTAAAAATATATCAAAATTTATATTTGTTCTATGTGGCGTATGTAGTAAGTGTAACTGTATAACACACTATTATTTATTCAATATAATTATAACTACGCATGCAAATTAAAATTCTTCTATTTAAAGTTATAATTTTGATATAAATGAGAAAACTAAATTTATACAAAAATATGGTGTCTTAAAAATTACAAATGTGATACCATGTAACAGATAGTTAATAGTGGCACCATAAAAATAAAAAAAACTTCAAAATTTTATAAATTTGTAAGACATCGTATTTTTGTATAGATTTATTTTTCACATTTAATACATACCATACGAATAAAAGTATTGTACTTCATTTCAAATTTATTTTTATTTAGTACCTTATTTTTCAAAGTTTTTTTTATGATTTTTTAAATTATATATGTATTTTTTAGCGTTTTTAAAAGTTTGTTTTTCTGATTTTCGAAAATTAACCTTCGGTTAATTAATTAAATATGTATTTTTAATGGTTTTAAACATATTGGTGGTTTCTGAAAATTTTTATATACATAGGGAAGTATCATGTGGAACCCCCCTTTCCATGGATCCATGGATCCCCTTCATCACCGTTGATTGCATTTTTTGTGTGCACCAGATTGTGCCACGTGTTTGCATTTTTGAAATGCACACGTGAGTTGCACATGACAAATGCACACGTGAGTTGCACATGCTCATTAATGCGCTGACACAATCTGGTGCGTCCAAAATGCAAACAGTAAATGCAATCAACGGATGCAAAGAGGGATCCATGGATCCATGAAAAGGTGGGGGTTCCACATGATACTTTCCCTATATACATATGTGTGTGACTTTATAATTTCCAAAAATATGGATGGTTTCTGGAAAAATCTATATTTATAGGTGTTTTTTGATAATTTGCCCAAAACTAAATGTGTAAGTTAAAGGGTTATTTTGGTAATTTGATTACGAAGGGAAAACCTCAGTCCTGAATCAAAACCCTAATCCCTAGGGCACGCAAAATCGAATCGGAGCAGATCAGAAATGGCTTCTTTACTACAGAGACTCCTCCGGCGTCAATCTCCGATTACAATCACATCTCTCTGTAAACGCAATTCAGGATACCAAACCTTAGCACCGTCCATACTCGCTAACCGATCTCAATCCATCGATTCCAGGCTTAGTTCGCTCCTCCCACCGCAGCTGTCGAAAGATTACGAGTCAGCGAAGCCCTCTGAGGTTAAGTACGGTTACGTGTATCCAAGCTTCTCGTATGGATTGGTTGTGAATCCGGTGTTTCAGCAGATAGTGACTGAGGAGGTGGTGGTGGAGGAAGATGGATTGGGGAAGATGTGGGCGGATAGTACGAAGAAGAAGCGGAAGAAGAAGATGAATAAGCATAAGTATAAGAAGCTGAGGAAGCTTATGAGGAACAAATGATATGGTATTGATGATTTTTGCTTTTTACGGATCAATTTGAGTAGCTTGTGTTTGCATTGGTATTTTAGAAACCTGATTGGTAGATTCTTGTAGAATTAGGCTTCTGAATTGAGCGATATTTTGCAGGATGGTCGTCCTGGGTTCTGCATTTTTTGGAACTTGGTACATGATGTGAGGGTGTTTTCGGTGGAATATGTTTTCCTTTGTTTTTGTTTACTCTTTCACTGGCTGAGTTATTTCTTTTGGAGCTGGGCTGAGCGGCTTTACTGTTTTTGGAATATTGTTATTTTGTTTTTTCATGCTATTGATTTAAAACTGGATTGGGTGCTTAAGATGTGCAATGCTGGTATACTCTCCTATGTCATTTGTTCATCCTGTCATATGAGTTTATTTTCAGAATTCACGGTAGGTCAGTTAAACTATTGTGCTCTGTTGACATGATGAGTTATTAGTGTGCAACTGCGATAATGGAGATGTAATTTTGAGCTTTGAAGCTCAACTATTATTGTATAGCACTAATTAGGTACAATTGAAATGATATTTTCTAATTTTAAATGATAGATCAGAGCTTGGTATGTATATATATATATATATATATATATATATATATATATGAATTTTGATAGACGTGAGGTGAGTTTACCATCTTTCAGTTAAAGACGCTTCATGCGCTACTTGATTTAAATTACCGCTGTGTGCACTTTGGTGTTTAGTATTCTGCCAAGGTTTAAATCAGCCCTCATTTTGTGATGCAGGGCACTTTGCGTTTCTTTAGCTCCTATATAGATGGCCGAAGTTGGCAAATAGCAAACTGGCTTCTTTAGTTTTGTTTGACCTTTTACTGGTAATTATTAGCATAATAAGCCAATGATAATATTTATTCACATCAATTTTTTTCATCACTTGTTGAAAATTTATTTTGAGTTGATTTACCTGATATGCTCAGGCTGACCTTACATGACTTGATCAGTGACTTGTTTTTATGTTTTACTGATTGGTAAAACCTCACAGGGATTAACATTTTGTAGATGAACTTGGCTTTTAGCTCTGGTATACATGGAGATGGGAATTCCATTGTAGCCAAGAATTGCCAAACCTTACGTCCTTACCTATATAGAAACCTATATTCTCAGACTTGTGTTCAGTGTTCAAAACTATGCGTCTAACCAGCAACAAGACCCAGCACATAACACTTCCCATATTTGGATTTCTGTAGACAGACTGCAGGTAAAGCAGCACCCAATAAATTCTACATGATGCTGATCAGTCAGTTACTAGGTAATACTAAAAAGTTCAGGAAACTGTCTAAGCACCTTGTGAATGGGTCAGCAGCATCCCGATTCTGAACACTGGGTCATAGAGTGAATTTGGAACTCAACACTGGGAGAACAAAGCAGTTGTGTGGTTTCTAGTCATCATCTGGTGGTTACGTTTCCTGAAAACCTTTCTTCATTTAGCTCCTACGTCAAAGTAATTAAGTTGGCAGTGTCATTAACTATTTTGAATCTGGGCGGATGTTCTTTGTATTCCACAATCGCTGTTGGTTGAAGCTGTCCTATGCAGATCTCATGAACTGTCCTGAAGAGTGGGAACAGTTCTAGCCATCCGCGGTGACTCATAACCTCATACACCTCTCTTGCCGTCATGACACCCTGTTTTAACAGACGATTATTATCAAGGTATACGCATTAGAGCTGCCGAGCTATGAGACTCGAATTATTTCGATTGGGAGGATGATAGTGTACCTGTAGCTTCTGGCCTCCAAGCATCTCCGCTTCAAGCTCATTGAAAGACCTTGGTGAATCAGAAAATCAAGGATGTGTAATGATAACCGGTTTGCTATTGGCTCCTAATTAATAAGGATTTTTGTATACCTTTTCCCTCCATTCTTGGCATACGCTTCTGCGACATTTCTGTTCCGCCCTCCCACTGCCAGATGCAATATTATCATCAGTAAAGAAATTGAAAAGAGAAAATACTCTTCTTGAGTCCACGAAGCATTCTTACAGCAAGTGGTTATGAGGTCAGCGACTCCACAACTCTCGAAGAATGTATCATCCTTGACAGATGGGAACAGAAGTTTCGAAAAGGCTTTCATCTCTCTCAAACCGATTCGCATTATGGCAGCCTGAAAAATCATGTAACACAACTGTAAGTTCGTAGCCCAAACAGTGGCAGGTCAATCAGATGGTGCAGTCTATCAGTGACTGGACCTTGGTGTTATTTCCCATCTCCAGACCGTCAACAAAACCTGCTGCAATAGCGACTACATTTTTCAAGGTTCCGCATAACTCAACTCCTTCCACGTCCTGGACCTGTTGGGATAACATGATATGATAGAGTTCAATTATCTTAAAGCTACAAAAACTATCAGAAAGAAACAAGAATGCTACTTACAACAGAAACCATGAAATAAGGAGTGTTGAACAATCGAACCCATTCTTCAGCAATCTCTTTGTCATCCCTGTACCCAATAGTGGCTTCACTGAACTTCTCCTCCGCAATCTACACCAGAGCTCAAACAAACAAGGAGCTGAATGATACAAAATGATACACAACTCGTCCACAAATGAAGATATTTGCTAAAGTTTCAACTCCTGACCTCATTAGCAATGTTGGCACCCATGAGTACACAACAATTAATTCCAAGTTTGTCAGATACAAGAGCCGAGATCATCAGAGGACCTTCCTTCTTGACTTCCATCCCCTTACATAGTGAAATGGCATATGCATCCTTCCTTATCTTCCCAACCAAATCTCTACAAATACCCTCCATGAACTGATGAGGGGTCAGGAAAACCAGCATGTTCGCATCCTTAACTGTAAAGCATTCCAGTGGCATCCGCTATAAACAAAAGGGCCAATAATACACGCCAAAAAGACTATACAGCCTTAACTCATATCTTCTACAAGTATCGAATATAATCAAGATTATTAATCAGAGAAAGGTGGGTAAATTCGGCCTACCTGCATTTGCAAGATCAGGATCAGCAACAACATTTTTCCCAAGCTTTACACCAGGAAGATACTTAACATTCTCCTGCCAGAACAATCAACACAAAGACCAGATCAGATACATGAAACAATAAAACCCAAACTTTCAATAACTCAAATCTCAGCAATAATCATCAGAACAAGGGAGCTGCTGCTCACACTCACATTAGTCCTGTTGATTGCATCAGACAGCTTCTCACCAGTCGGCAACATCTCCTCAAAAACCCACATTCTCACTTCATCTAAATCCCCAAAAAGAGACCACAAATCCCATCTTTAGATCGGAAAAGACGTACCCAGATCAAATCCATTTCAGAAACCCGGTAAAGATCGAAACTTTTTACTTACCATGAAACGAGTCAAGCTTAAGCGTATTGGACCCAATGAGCTTGGCCGCCACACTACCCCAGTTACCACTCCCGACCACCGTCACTCTTGATTTCCCATTTTCCGCTCCACTAGAAATCATTTTGGTAGCACTCATTTGGAAATCTCTGGGTGGACTGTTTCAACTTGCGCCGTCATTTATGATCAGGGGTTGACATTTGGTCCGGATTAAAAGTCTTAGGCTCGGGCCCGCTAAAGTGCAGTACGGTAAAGCCCATTCAAATTATAGCTAATTCCTATAAATATATTGGAGAGGTTTGGGCTTCCTTTCGAATCTTAGGCCAACCCGATTAAAGTTTGGGTTTTTTTGAGATTTAAAGTTGATTTTTATTTATTAGACGGTTGGATTTGTAAAAAATACGAACATTTATGGATTGACAGTTATCGTTATCAACAGTTGGATTAATAAAAATGAATGGTTGAGATTGTATCCTTTGATCCTACTAAAAGATGGTTGTCCCTTTAAAATATTCCAATATTACATATATTTAATACGTTCTTAAATTTTATGCAGTTTAGAAATACCATACATCTAATAAAATAGAACCATACATATAAAATAGTTGAAAATATTCTTGCCAGCATGATGGCCACCTATGGATGATATTAAGTTGTTTATGACAATTAACAACAAACTAAATATCAAAAACTCAAAATAAGATTCAGAAAATTATCTATTAATTAATTTTTAAAAAAATCATCATTGGAAGATTCTTCAAATAGACCTATAAATGGCAAATTCTATCTATGCAACATTTTCAAATTTAGTAAAGACATGCTTCTAACCACAAACCTCTCCCGCCAAACCAGCCCCAATCAGTTACCGTTATTTCAGTTAATATCCATCACCTTATAAATACCCAACCCTCCAACCATACCTTCCCATTCTTTGGACGTGTAGTGACTTTTCTTTTAGCATCATCAAAAGAAGAGAAATCGCTGCAAATCGCTGAAGAATCCGATCAAATTTAAGAATAAATTTGATCTAAAAATCTTCAATAAAAATGGCACGCAAACTGATCGTTCTTGCTTTAGTTTTTGTCGCCATAGTGGCTGTCTCCGCTCAGGCTCCATCCTCCGCTCCCACCGCCTCTCCCAGTCCTAAATCCGCTCCAGCTCCTGAAATCTCATCTACAGCTCCCACGGCCGAAGCCCCAGTTGCTGATTCCCCTGAGTACAAAATCTCATCCCCACCAGCTCCCGGTAGCGAGGCCGCTGAGGGTCCTGCTCCCGGAAGCGATGCTGCTCCTGCCTACGCCCCGATCGCTGATGACTTTGCCGTACCTCCTAGCGCTGCCTCCGGCTTGGAAGTCTCGGCCATCGCTGGTGCCGCGGCTGTTGTTGCTGGATTAGGACTCTTGTTCTAAATTGGAATTGAGAATGTTGTGATGTAATATTGGATTACATGTAACTTTTTAATGGATGAAAAGGACTGGGCTTTCAATAAAATAAGTATGAATTGTCTTTATGAGACTTGTGTTAAGGTAAGGTGAGTTCAGTTCACCGACTCATCAAATACATGAAAAAATTCACTAAACAAATAGCTTGACAGAGAATAGTTGAATGACAATTGACAAACATATATTTATTTTTGTGAGATATGATCTCGTTTGTTGATTATTAAAAAATCTAACATTGAGATTTATACTTAAAATTAATTGTCAACTCCAACTGCAAATGTATTTTACATCCAACCGCAAAATAATAACGGAAATCAATTTTAATTTCAATCGTTAGATTGATCAAATTAATGGTTGAATTTAATCCTTCGATCTCACAAATATTAACCATATCTCTAGATTTTATCCCTTTATTGATAATTTTGTAATAAATTTTGTTGAAAATTGTTTAAAAATAAAATTTTGATAGATATTTTTGGTTATGTTGTTAAATCATTTCCATCTTCATTTACTAACAAAATACTTTTCACAATTTACTTTAACGAGGACGAATCTTCTCTTAATTATGAATTAACCCCTTGATTGAAACTCTGTCATCTTTAACGGCGCCAAACCTTCCGTGACGGCACAGGCAACTTTCTGTTACAGGAAGAGAACACAAACAATGCCACGCACTACCCTTCAACTACCCAAAATGTTTTCTCAATAAAATCAAAATCGAATCAGTACCAAAATCTGACCTTTCTACTTTCGATTCCGATTTGATCTCTTTCCGAGATCTGGGTCTATCAGCACTCGGCCACTTTCGCTCAATTTTCTGAAAAGTTGCATATTGAGGTTTGATTTCAGCTTCAGTTTCATACTCAATTTCGTTCTACTTTCAGTGTTGTAATTTGTGTCGTTGTTGTTTCTTTGGTGTTACTTGGGTCTATGTTTTCTGGGATTTGACTTTTGAGTGGTTTTGTTGGAATTGATGAAACTGGGGTGATTGTTTTCATATTAGTGAGTTTTACTGATTGTGATTCTAGAATTTCGAGGAAGCTTGTGTGGGTTAATATGATTTGAGGTTTGTAAATTGCCATGAATTTCATGGATTGAAATTTAATTTAATTATCTAAATATCTATTGTTGCTATTTTACAGAAAACGTGCTCACTGCGTTAATTTTTATACAACTTTCATGCATATGTTTTATGTGTTTTGCATCGCTTGTTGGTTTAAGGATTACATAAGAGTATTTGGTTTAGGGATGGCAGACAGTTCTACTTGTACTAAGGAGAAGAGATCTACTTTGAGAATTGATTCCGACAAAGAGTTTGAATTTAAACCTGAAGTTGGGTGTCTCTCTATTATTGTTTTGGGTGCTTCTGGAGACCTAGCCAAAAAGAAGACATTCCCGGCACTTTTTAATCTTTACAGACAGGTTAGATATCATTTTTCTTGTGTCTTTAATTTTCACTAGAAGCTATAAGATTTCATCTACACATTTATCAAATGCACATTGTAAGTTTTCTTATTAACTTGAGCAGTAATGACTTTCGACAATTGTGTTAGTCATAGAATATTTGTGTTACTGTTAGAATATTTTGTTGGGTTTTTACATGACCCTGTATATGAGATAGAATGTTAGCACATTGCCTATAAACAATGTGTATGTCAGGCGTCGATTCAGGGCAAAGTAAAATAGTTTAATTTTTATTAATAGTGTGTTTTGTATATAAGTAAAATAAAGAATGAGATATTCATTCAGTCTGTAATTTTAGTAAGGATTGGTTTGGGAGAGACTAGGCTCTTTAATCCTAGAGGTTTCTGTTCTTATGAAGCAAACCTTCCATAGGAAACAGTTGTATTGCCTATTTCTAGTAACTGTTTATGCAACCTACCGTTTGGATAAACATTGCTTGTTCATCTTCAGTGAATTCATAAGTTCATTTGGGAAATCCTTAACATTGGTATCAGAAAACGATCCGGGAAACCTGTATGGTTAGTACACGGTCAACATCAACTATGGAGGCAAGATTAGATTTTCTAGAGCGCGCATATGAAGGATACATGACCACTCGTGAAGAAGTTAAAGAGTTACGCCGTATTGTTGAGGCGGATAAGAATGAATCTCAAAATAAGATTACGAATTGTTGGAAATGGTAAGAAACATGAACTCACATTCTGAATGTTCGACACAAACTTCGGAGCACAAACTTCTACTCCATTACAACATTGATACTGAACAAAAGTGGAGGAAATTATCGATTCCCATATTTGAAGGGGAGGATGCATTTGGATGGACAAATAGAGTCGAACGTTATTTTAATATGAAAGGAATCGATGACATGAAAAAGTTCAGGCTGCGATGGTTGCAATGGAGGGCAGAGCATTGACTTGGTATCAATGGTGGGAATTTTGTACACCAAATCCAACATGGACGGATTTCAAATCGGCTTTAATTCAAAGATTTCAACCAACAATGCATCAAAGTCCATATGAACTATTGTTAAGTCTCAAACAAACTGGATCAGTGAAGAGTATCGAGAGCAATTTGAATTATATGCAGGGCCATTACGAAAGGTCGAACCAGAATATCTTTAAAAGTATATTTCTCAATGGACTAACCGATGTAGTGAAGGTGGAACTAAAATTACACCGTTAAATCTCTACCCGAGATGATGGATTTCGCTCAACGGATAGATGAAAAGAACAGTTGCTCCAAAAGGGACAGCAAGCATCAATAAAAGTTACAATGTTCCAAGACCTTTTCCTTCTAACCGAACAGTAACTTGGAACCTGCTTACAAAAGCCCGAATATCAAACCAGTAAATGTTTCTTCAAGAGATGAGTTCAGCGTAATAAGGGAACAACCAGTTATAGAGGTCGACAGTTCAAACGATTAACAGATGAAGAAATTCAGCATAAGCTTAGTAAGGGATTATGTTTTCGATGTGATGAAAAATTCTCTCCTGGTCATGTTGTGCTAATAAACAGTTGCATGTATTGGTTATGGATGGGGATGATATAAACGGAGAGGATTTGACCATTACAAATGAAGCAAATGCAGATTGTAAACAACTTCATCTTTCAATGTATAGCATTTCCGGATTCACTTCGAAAAAAGCTATCAAATTATGGGGTTATTGGAGAACAGAAGGTCATTATTTTAGTTGATTGTGGAGCATCTCACAATTTCATATCTACCAAGGTTGTTCAAAAGGGTTCCTTATCTATAACACCCACACCAACTTATACAGTGGAGGTTGGAGATGGTCGAAAAATAGTTTGTCAGGGAGTATGCAAAAGTGTAGCACTCAATGTTCAGGGGTTGAAAATATACCAAGATTTTTATGTTTTTAATCTTGAAGGAGTTGACATTGTTCTGGGGATGGAATGGTTGTCTCAGTTGGGTGAAATTCGAGCCAACTTTGGAGATCTCACAATTAAAGTCCCTACTCAACATGGTGTTCATATTTTAAAAGGCGACCCAAATTTATCTAAGACCACGGCCTCGGTGAAGTCACTTGTCAAAGCTTTACGAAATGATGGTGAAGGATTTCTATTAACATATACCGTAACAAAAAATGAAGGAGACTCTTGTATTGTTCCACCAGATTGGATTTCATCGATTTTAGATGAGTTTCCGGATGTTTTTCGCCAACCCCAGGGACTACCACCACAGAGGACTCATGACCATGCTATTGTAATAAAGGAGGGATCACAAATTCCGAATTTACGGCCTTACAGGTATCCACATTATCAAAAAAATGAGATAGAAAAACTGGTGGATGAGATGCTGAACTCTGGTATTATCAAACCAAGTGTTAGTCCATATTCAAGTCCCATTATCTTAGTTAAAAAGAAAGATGGTGGATGGAGATTTTGTGTTGATTATAGAGCTTTGAATAAGATTACTGTACCTGATAAATTTCCTATTCCAATAATAGATGAATTGTTGGATGAATTAGGAGGTGCTGCCGTGTTTTCGAAGTTGGATTTAAAATCGGGTTATCATCAGATTCGGATGAAAGCTGAAGACGTACCTAAAACGGCATTTAGAACACATGAAGGTCATTATGAATTTTTGGTTATGCCATTTGGTCTTACTAATGCTCCTTCTACTTTTCAGGCTTTGATGAATGCGATCCCTGCGTCCTTATTTACGTCGATTTACCTTGGTATTTTTTGATGATATATTAATATACAGTAAGACAATGGACGATCACAAGAGGCACTTAGGAGCTATATTAGCATTACTGAAAGAACATCAGTTGGTGGCGAATTACAAAAAATGTGTATTTGGACAACGACAATTGCAGTACCTTGGACACATCATATCTGATAAAGGAGTAGCAGCAGACCCAGACAAAATTTCAGCAATGTTAAATTGGCCAATGCCGAAAGATATGAAATCATTACGGGGATTCTTGGGCCTCACAGGTTACTATCGACGATTCGTTCGGAATTTCGGTAAGATTGCATCACCCTTGACTCATCTTCTTAAAAAGGATAATTTTGTGTGGAATACTGAAGCCCAGGCTGCTTTTCAAGCATTAAAGGATGTTATGGTGGAATTACCCATTCTTACTGTCCCTAATTTTTCTCTTCCATTTGTTATTGAAACGGATGCTTCTAATAAAGGATTAGGAGCTGTTTTGATGCAACAGGGGCGCCCGGTAGCCTTCCTCAGCCAAACTTTATCCGAAAGGGCACAACGACGATCTGTATATGAGCGGGAACTTATGGCTATTGTTATGGCAGTACAAAAATGGCGACACTATTTGATGGGCCGACATTTTACCATTTATACCGATCAAAAAAGTTTGAAGTTCTTATCTGATCAACATATTTTGAGTGAAGATCAGTTTAAATGGACCTCAAAACTCTTGGGTTTTGACTTTGATATTATTTATAAACCCGGTGGCGATAACAAAGCTGCAGATGCACTTTCCCGATGCATGACTAATATGTCTATTTCGGTAGTACACTTCTCTGATTTGGAAGAATGGGAATCAGAGGTCTCTGCTGATATTAAATTAAAAGGCATTATTCAGGATTTAATAAGGGACTCTACTTCACCCACACTATATTTTCGGGACAGAAAACTATTTTACAAAGGAAAGCTAGTTTTACCCAGAGGTTCCTCAAAAGTTCCACAGTTGCTAAATGAATACCACTCTTCTGCTATAGGTGGCCATTCTGGATTTTTTCGTACATATAAACGTTTAAGTGCTTTGGTTTATTGGGAAGGAATGAAAAGAGATATACAGAATTTTGTTGCTTCGTGTACTACTTGCCAGCAAAATAAATATCAAACTTTGGCTCCAGCTGGCCTTCTTCAACCGTTACCCATTCCAACACAAGTGTGGGCAGATATCTCACTTGACTTTGTGGAAGGGCTACCTACAAGTCAGGGTAAGGATACTATATTAGTTGTGGTAGACCGGTTACAAAGTATGCTCATTTTTTACCAATTAGTCATCCATTTACTGCTAAAATCGTTGCAGAAATATTTTTGCAAGAAATAGTTAGACTACATGGTTTTCCTTCGACTATAGTTTCGGACCGGGACAAGATATTCTTGAGTCATTTCTGGACAGAGTTGTTTAAAATGGCAGGTACTAAATTGAAGTTTAGTACGTCTTATCATCCACAGACCGATGGACAAACTGAGGTAGTAAATCGATGTTTGGAGACATATTTGAGATGTTTAACCGGACACAAACCTCGGCAGTGGGCAAAGTGGTTGTGTTGGGCTGAATTTTGGTACAATTCTAATTTCAGCAGTTCAACCAAAACTACTCCTTTTAAAGCTTTATATGGTCGGGATCCACCTCAGTTGGTAAAAGATTCCACTATTCCTTCAGCGGTAGAAGAAGTTAATAAGTTGACTAAAGAGAGGGATGTCATGTTACATGAACTACGTTCGAACTTATTGAAAGCGCAAGATCAGATGAAAGCTCAGGCAAATAAACATAGAAGAGATATCTCTTTTGATGTGGGAGATTGGGTTTATCTCAGGTTGCAGCCATACCGACTTAAATCCTTGGCAAAGAAAATTAATGAGAAACTTAGTCCGCGTTACTATGGTCCTTATCAAATTGTTAAGCTCATTGGTACAGTTGCATATCAATTAGCTCTTCCTGCTGAGAGTAAGATTCATCCGGTCTTCATGTTTCTTTGTTAAAGAAAGCTGGAGCTCACGTCCAAATCCCAACCACTACCGTTAATGTTATCTGAAGATTTGGAACTTCAGGTACGACCTCAGGAGTTGATGGATGTCCGAAGAAATGCCGATAATATTTTAGAAGTTTTAATTCAATGGAAAGATTTGCCAGACTTTGAAGCAACTTGGGAATCTTTTGAGGTTATTGACAAGCAGTTTCCGGAATTTCACCTTGAGGACAAGGTGAAACTTTTGGGGGGGAGTATTGTTAGCACATTGCCTATAAACAATGTGTATGTCAGGCGTCGATTCAGGGCAAAGTAAAATAGTTTAATTTTTATTAATAGTGTGTTTTGTATATAAGTAAAATAAAGAATGAGATATTCATTCAGTCTGTAATTTTTAGTAAGGATTGGTTTGGGAGAGACTAGGCTCTTTAATCCTAGAGGTTTCTGTTCTTATGAAGAAAACCTTCCATAGGAAACAGTTGTATTGCCTATTTCTAGTAACTGTTTATGCAACCCACCGTTTGGATAAACATTGCTTGTTCATCTTCAGTGAATTCATAAGTTCATTTGGGAAATCCTTAACATAGAATTTCCAGCCGCTGTCCACTCTGGTTGTACAGATGTGGGATCTGAAGCTGACAATTATTTTACTTTCCGTGAACAGGGATTTTTGCAGTCTAATGAAGTTCATATATTCGGCTATGCAAGGACTAAAATTTCAGATGAGGAGTTGCGAAACCGCATACGTGGGTATGCGTCTAATATTCATCAATGCTGTAGCACTGAGGATACTGATTTTTTCTTGAAATATGAACTATTGAAGGGCAGGTTAAATAGCAGGTTAAAGTTAATAGTAAATTAATTGTTTGAGTACATAATGCAGATACCTTACAAAAGACAAAGATGCCTCATCTGCACACTCGGATGATGTGTCACAGTTCTTGCAGCTGGTCGGTTTATATTATCATTCTATGTTCATTTTGATTGACTTGCTTATGGTTCAACTTCTAATACATATCTCTTCGTAGGTCAAATATGTCAGTGGACCTTATGATTCTGATGAGGGATTTCAGTTATTGGATAAAGAAATCTCAGGATACGAAGTTGCAAAGAACAGCACCGAGGGATCATCTCGTAGACTCTTTTATTTGGCACTTCCTCCGTCAGTATATCCTTCTGTTTGCAGAATGATAAAACAAAACTGCATGAATAAATGTATGCTCTTGTTGCATTTCATCTACTTGTGTAATAGTTGTTCATGTTCCTTTTTGTAATCGAAACAGTATATTCAACTACTGACAAGCTGCTAATAGACCTGGTAGCTTCAATATGCACCATCTGTAGCTTCCATTCAAACTGACGAGATTTCATTTGTAGCTGATCATGGCGGATGGACTCGTATTGTTGTTGAGAAGCCCTTCGGTAAGGATTTAGAATCTGCAGAAAAGCTGAGCTCCCAGATTGGAGAATTGTTTGAGGAACAACAGATTTATCGTATTGATCACTATTTGGGGAAAGAACTCGTTCAGAACTTGGTAAAGCCTTATTCCTCAATGTTTTTATAACTCTCGGGTCAGTTCTTATAATAAAAGCTGATGCTATCTACATTTGCAGTTGGTGCTTCGATTTGCCAATCGCTTCTTCTTACCCCTGTGGAACCGTGATAATATTGCAAATATACAGGTGATAACAGCAAAATATTTTAGTTGCCAACGAGTAAAATCTCGCTTATTATTTTTTACGATAATGTTAAATCAAGCATTTGTTATGCTGATTTTTTCTAGATCGTATTTAGAGAAGATTTTGGAACTGAAGGCCGTGGTGGATATTTTTGATGAATATGGGTGAGCTCAATCGTGCTTCTCTATGTTTATGCATTCTTCTGTTCAATCATGTTGTTTTGTGTATTCTGAACATAGTTACTATCGAGAACTAATGTTCAAAGTAATCAAAACTTTTTTGTTACATTAACTCCTGACTGTGCAAAAATAGGCCATCATCCCAATACAGCTTACTTTATGCATAAAGACCATCAAGCCCCATAGTATAAACCCTATAATAAACTCAGCATTCTTTTTATTTGAGATACTCCTCCGTGATCCTTAGTTGACCTTAGAACATGCTCATGTTGCAGAATCATCCGCGATATCTCATTCAGAACCATCTATTACAAGTAAGAACATTTTGGAGTTGATACTAGTTCCAAAAGCATCGGGGTGTTGGATGCTCACATGGTTGAATTTTGTTTCCAGATTCTGTGGTCTAGTTGCTATGGAGAAGCCTGTTTCTTTGAAACCTGAGCACATTCGAGATGAGAAAGTGAAGGTGATTATAATGGTCATCATAGCATATTGACGATTCAATATTTAAATATGCCCCATGTACACGGTATTGCAAAAATAAATAACATGTTGTATCTATAGCTGATTAAACATTTGTTTCAGGTTCTTCAATCAGTTGCTTCCAATCAGGGATGATGAGGTAGTGCTAGGTCAGTATGCTGGTTACCGTGATGACCCAACAGTTCCTGACAACTCGAATACCCCAACTTTTGCCACTATGGTGCTTCATATTCATAACGAACGATGGGAAGGTAATAGATTGCCTCGACTGAATTATATTATGCACATGTGAAGGTCAAAAGAAATGATTTGGATTCAATACTGTCGATCACATTTTGATGTTACTTAACTTTTTGTATCTCTCAGTTGATCCTACGCAGGATACATTATAACGTCTGGTTTAACTTATTGCCAAAATTCACAAAACTTCCTGCAGGTATTCCGTTCATACTTAAGGCCGGTAAAGCGTTGAACTCAAGAAAGGCTGAAATCCGCATTCAATTTAAGGATGTCCCTGGTGACATATTTAAGTGTAAGCAACTTCTCTTTCTTTGAGGACACCCCTTAAATGAAGACATTTTCTTTCATACCATCATTTTTGGTCTCACTAGGGGTGTGGTTGAGGGGTGGAAATTTACGGAAACGTCTTGTCTATATAGGCCAAAAACAAGGGAGAAATGAATTTGTTATCCGCCTGCAACCCTCAGAAGCCATGTACATGAAGCTTACGGTACGTAGTTAGGTTTTTAAAATGTGAATTGGAGCTGAGTGGCAGTTTTTAATTTTATATTCTTCTATTGTCATGGCATGGAAGTCCATTTTGCGGCTATCATTTTGCTGCAATATTTTTCGTATCTCTGATAATTTTACTCAACTTAAAAAAATCATTTGAGGTTTTGTGATTCGTATTTAAAAACATGTTGTCGCCAGGTCAAGCAGCCTGGCTTAGATATGAAAACTGTGCAAAGCGAGCTGGATTTGTCATACAAGCAACGCTACCAAGGGGTTCCAATTCCTGAAGCCTATGAGCGCCTCATTCTCGACACGTAAGATTCAAAGCTTTATCTTCACAAGCTTACCTATAATTTACCCTATATCCATTAAGAAATGCCAATGCCATATTGTCTTACAGTATCAGAGGTGACCAGCAGCACTTTGTCCGCAGGGATGAATTAAAGGTACACGAACAAAACAAATCATCTCACCAAAAAGTTGATTTTAACCTCATAAAGCTGACCACCTTTATTAATTCAGGCCGCATGGGAAATATTTACACCTCTTCTACACAGAATCGACAATGGTGAACTCAAACCGCTTCCATACACTCCAGGCAGCAGAGGCCCAGCTGAAGCTGACGAGCTACTCGCCCAAGCTGGCTACGTACAAACTCATGGCTACATCTGGATCCCTCCAACCTTGTGAACACCACAACTGCCACCATTATCATATATGCGTAAGCTGTTGCACCAGCCATAGTTTCGGACACGAATACAACTGTCTAAAATAAGCCATTTGCTGTCTGATACCATTTTCACACACATTGCATTGCAATGGTTTGGATGTAAACTCTCCAGTCTTCACAGCTATACATTATACATGTTTTTGTCGATTACACAAAAAAGTAATGATTTTAGGAGGGATATATTTTTTTGTAGGACGGAAGAATAATTCTCGTGTTTTAATAACCGTTAATATCCAATCATGTGTATTTTTTGCAAATTTAACTATCTAATAAATTAAAAATTAATTTTAATTTCAACCATCGAAATAGTCAAATTAACGATAAAATTATGTTTTATCTTACACAATATTCATATCTTGTGAAGCCTAATTCATTACACACTTATGTAAAATTTCACAAGTCTTGACTGTCGACTGTAAATTCATGTTTTGGTAAATATTCTCTTTCCACTCCTGTTTATGTAATTTCGAAAACTTACATTGCTTTTCAAACGTCGCCCAAAGCTGTTGACAACTTGACAGTCGCCGCCGCTCACTTCAAAACCCCCAAAGCTGTTGACATCTACGGTTGAAGGTACAAAGGTGTTGATTGTATTTGTGAGTCTCTTTTTTCGGGAAATTGACTGCGAAAGTTCTTTCCTTTTTCAGATTTGAGAGTAAATGATACAAGCTTGTTGTTTCAAAATTCCTAGGGGTTTGTAAGTTCCGCAGTTTGTTGATTGATTGAATTTTAGGGTTTAGGGTTAAGGCTGATTTTTGTGTGTGTTTGTGTGGTAAGAAATTCAGGTTTGGTGGTGGGGAATTCTGTACTAAGTGTTTCGAGAAACTGTTTTGTAAGGAAGTTCAGTATGGAGCTGTCTAAGTCGAAAGAATCTAGAGGTGCATTGATTGTTTTGGAGGGGTTGGATAGGTGTGGCAAGACTTCGCAGTCGGGCAGACTATTTTCTAATCTAGATGGACTTGGGCATTCGGTCGAGTTGTGGAGGTTTCCGGATAGGAACACGGGAGTTGGTCAAATGATATCTTCGTATTTGACGAATGAGACTCAGTTGGATGACCGCACCATTCATCTTCTTTTCAGTGCTAACAGATGGGAGAAAAGGTTAGTTTATGTATGTATTGTTAAATTGCATCAAGGAATTACTTATTTGGTAGATTGAAGTAATGAGCTTTCCAATGCACAATTGCACAGATCGTTGATGGAGTCAAAGCTAAGGAGTGGAACTACCCTCATCGTGGATCGGTATTCATACTCAGGAGTGGCCTTTTCAACGGCCAAAGGACTGGATGCTGAATGGTGCAAGGTGAAATATCTGGCTGAGTATATCTTAGAGAAAGTGAACTTGGGTTCTTCCGAAGCCTAACAGTGAACACCAAATAAATATATGCAGGCACCAGAAAAAGGGTTGCTGGCTCCAGACTTGGTGCTGTACTTGGATATTCAACCAGAGGTAAATTATTGAGTTAATTATTTGTCCTATAGACTATGCATGTTTCATTTTTGCAGGGCTCAGAATATCATTCCTTCTTTCAATGTGTTTTCTTGTGTTTGTTTGTGCATCAATATTGTATATTGCCTTCAATGCACTATAGTGAACTTGTTTATTGTTGATTTTATTTCGTAATCATCATACTTGTGTTTCTGACTTTCTATTCTCCGCCATTTTATAGATTGTATTCGAGTCTCATTTTTATGGTGTTGTGAAGTTCAGAGTTAACACTCGAACTAGCTACCCAAGCTGGCTTCTTTTCTCTTTGTTTAATTGTCTTTATAATTAACATGTGTAAGGACTTTTTGTTTTTCCCGCAGACAGCTGCAGAAAGAGGTGGGTATGGAGGTGAAAGATATGAGCAACTTGAGTTCCAAAAGAAGGTTGCACAACAATATCAAACCATGAGGGATCCCTCATGGAAGGTGAGTTTTATTGAGTAGATGCTTTAAAATGGTACCCTTTTTCAGTACAGTTTTTTGTTTAATTATAATTTTAACGTGAGCTAGTATCTCAATTATATCAGCTTGTTTTATTTGGAAATGTCCACAAATTACAAACAGATGTTCATGGTTGTGTTCTGCAGATAATAGATGCTGACTTACCCATGGAAGACATTGAGAAGCAGTTGACTGCACTTGTTTTAGATACAGTGAAATTGTGTCAGAATGGAAATCCTCTATCTCAACTTTGGCCATGTTGATCAGCAAAAAGAGTCTATTTTCATTCCTCTGCTACAAATAACCTAATTAAATTGTAGTCCACTTTTTAGACAACTGAAATTTCCTTTCACTGCAGTGTCTGTAACTTATTGAGGTTTTTGCAGCCACTTACAATTGACAAATGAAAATTTGATTGCGTGGCTAGATACATGAATTCATCTATCAGCATCCAATCACATGGAATGATTTATTTCTGTCTCGAATTTGCTTTTCAAAGGAAAATAACTTCATGTTGGCTCCCTTGGAAAAATATATGGCAAAATTATTGTTCGTTCAACTTTGTAAATAGTGATATTCAGAGAAGATAGCCTCAGTTGACAACGTCCAAAACCAGCTTGCGAGACTTGAGGACTGACCACCTCATGCGACGGTAATATGCGGCTTGAAGTAATGCCAATGAAAGTACAAAGATCCACTTAAAACCCATCTGCAATTAATCAGGCATCAAAGTATTAGTATTGGTAATAGTTACTGCAATAATAAAAAACTACAAGAATGTGTACCAGTTTCCTTTCTTCCATCTCAGGCTCAGCTGCCCATGACAGAAAAGAAACAACATCTTTTCCCATCTACGAAAAATGTCACAAAATTGTTGAGTAATTAGATTTCAAGAGACTGCGAGATGGAGTTTATGTTACCTAAAAGAATCAATGTTGAAGGGGATATGCAAGAGTCTTACTTGTGCCTCTGTGGCAGGGGTGCCATCTTCATACTCCACAGCTCCGTCAATGAGCATTTTTGGCATTGCAATAGCCCCACCAGGGAAGTAGGGGTTGTAGTGCAATCCCTCTCGAATCTACATGAGAGTGAGTATTGTTAATATATTAAAACATACCATAAAAACCATCAAAATCAACAGTTTTTTCAAAATTGGCCTTCAAACAAACATTGATCACGAGGCAAAGAAACAATTGTAATTGACAATATCTATGCTACATTGAGACGAGCATATTATATTTTTTATTCAATCTCACCTGGTGAGTTATGAATTGTTTTGGCTAACTATAAAATGCGATCCAACTCATCTGTTAATATAAACTTCCACTAAACAAGATATAATTATGAAAGTTAAATTCATAACAAGGACACAGACTGTACCGACACACCAGCAGGGGGATCGCGGTAACCAGTGAGCAGTGCAAACACGTAATTCTGGCCATTATGACGAGCCTGTAATACAAATGTAAGGCACAGAGAAAACTTCGCAGTGAACACAATTAAACTAAACTACATGAAAGTACATAGTACTTTGGTTATGAGACTTAGGTCAGGAGGATATGCACCGCCATTTGCAAATCTAGCCGCTTGCTCATTAGGATAGGGCTGAGGAAAACGGTCACTAAGTTTTCCAGGGCGGGTGAACATCTCGCCCTCATCGTTAGGACCATCAACGACCTCAATTTCAGCTGCCATAGCTTTTGTTTCCTCTTCAGTGTATGCAACACCAACCAAGTCACGATATGATACGAGCGACATTGAATGGCAAGAAGCGCATACTTGCTGGTAAACCTGGTGACCACGTCGAATCCTGATCATGAAAAAATCAACACAGTGAGGACTGAACAGTTTCTAGAATATAAACAGATTAAATATGTTGCTAAGCTATAATTTGGCAAAAATCAACAGGTAGAATCATACGATGCATGATCATATGAGCTGAGAATGCCTTCGTGAGGCCATGGGTAACTAGGGCAAGCTAATCCGTGTTCAGCTTCATCAGAATATGCGACGGTAGTGAAGCCCAAAAGGCCAGTCACACCTGCTCCAAATAATGCAAAGGCTCTGAAGGATTTAGCACCAAAACCATCCTGATCATTTTTCAAAAGAAGGGAGGAGAGAGCTGGAGAAGGCTGCATGTTTGCACCAAGAAGTCAAAATCAAACATGACTGCAGCTGACTACTCAACTAGTTAGAATATACCTAAAATTGTAATATCCATTCCATGATATATGTACTGAAGGCGGGTTATATGTACTATGTAGAGCGAGACTAATCCATGAACACTAGTAATTGCAATTGTGTCTGATTACTATTTATTCCAGCAACTATATAGCTAGGAACAGCTACTTCTTTCACTTGCTACAATAAAAATGTTCTGCAGTCTTTAGAACAGATCATTACCACCAAGTACTTTTCAGAATATTGCGTGCTTGATAATAATAAGGAAAACACCTAAGGATCAAGCAAAATTACGGAAGTACATAAAGATAATTTACCGCTGACTGCGTCTGAAGTTTCCTCCTCAACAAATGGTGGAAAAGTCTTCCTCCTGACATACTATTAACATCAAGGTTGCACAACACTCAGGAAAGTACTCAGCATATATGGACATAATATAATATACTATGCAGTACGTACGCTTTCAGTGACTGCACATTTAAGTGTTTTCTAAAATCTCAACGATTTCCGAAATTATAATTTACTTATATTATTTTAACCTCTATTGTGCATGAGATAAACTCAAGGACTCCTAAAGAGTCTTCAAACAAAGACCAAGCCATGATCTCTCACAGAACACAGTGAGATACTTCATAAACACAGAATCTATTTTTATGATTGATTAAGATATTGAGATAGACTATGATGCCACTTCGTAAAAGGCTTAAACATATGACATTTACAACTGGACGGACTCCACCATTTCGAGGGTTTGTAATCCTATGTTACCTAATCAAATAAAAGACTCCCTAAACCATACAATACATTTTGATATATTAACATACGTGACAATGATAGAATGCAATCTTAACTCTTAAGATCCATTTTATCATTCGAAAAATGTACATCTACACCCATTCACCAATTCAGAAAATACAAAAACTAACCTAACCAAAACCACATCAACGCAACCTAATAACATCAAAATCCAAACTTTTCCACGCTCCGATCGGTTTCCCAAAAAAACCAAATCAAAATCGCGAACACCCAGCTCAAAAATTCAACGAACTAGAAAATCAGAAATGCAAAACCTTAAATCAACTCAACTCTCAGAAAAATCAAGATAAAAAACGAGATTAACACATACGAATCCAAATTAACAAACAACCCAAGGATTCGGTTACACTGACCTTCTTCTAGTCGTCAACACGCGCCTCGAACTCTGAGAGACGATTTAGGATCCAAGCCAACAACACCAGCGAACCCCAATCAAGCTTCGCAGATTTCTCTTCCAGACCCAAAACACCGTCGTTTAAACATAAGTCAACGTTGACTGTCAGCCCCTTACAACGCAGTCGTTTCGGTTAATGAACCTATTGATGCGAAATGGTGGTAGGCCAGCGGTTAGTCAGGCCCAATAAGTTTTGGATTTGGAGAACAGCCCACCAGGCCCATTAAGAGTTCATAGAGGAGGTGAAGAAGCAGAGAGATCTGACGAGAGTTGAAGTGAAGCTTCTTGAAATTTTCAACAATGGCGAATTACCATTTTGTGTACAAAGACGTGGAAGGAGCGTCGACGCAGTGGGACGATATTCAACGGAAGCTTGGTAATCTACCACCAAAAGAGCCGGTTTTCAAGCCGCCGGCGTTCACTCCAGCGCCGGAATCCGTGACGAAAGATAAATCGTGGATTGATGAAAAGACGGAAGAGGAGTTAGAGGAGTTGGAGGATGATCTTGATCTTGATGATGATGATCGGTTCCTTGAGGAATACAGGTTTGAGAATTATGTGGATTTTTTGTGATCTGTGGATTGGTTTGTGAATTTGATTGATCAGTGTTTTAGGGTTTTGTTATTAGGAAGCAGAGATTGTCGGAGATGAAGGAAGCAGCGAAGGTGATGAAGTTTGGATCTGTAGTGCCGATTTCCGGATCGGATTTTATTAGAGAGGTTTCGCAAGCTCCACCTGATGTTTGGGTTGTCGTGCATCTGTATAAGGAGGGGTAAGATTGTGCTTTGTGTCCGTTGTCAGGTTATTATGGAATATTGTCAGAGCTCTGTGGCTCTGGTGCAAATAATGAATTAGTAGTCTAGTTGGGGACATGTGTGATATTCAGTTTTAGGAGAAATGAGATAATTAGAATGTTAGATAACTGTTGCTGACCATAGAATTCACATAAAAAGGTGGCCATGGGTCATTCAGATATGTCATTAGATGCCGATCATAATTTCCGTTGATATTGATCTTTACATTGATGATGCTAATAGGATCCCAGAGTGTGCAGTGCTTATGGAATCTTTGGAAGAGCTCGCTAAAAGATACCCAGCGACCAAATTTGTTAAAATTATTTCGACAGACTGCATACCAAATTATCCGGATCGAAATCTTCCAACAATTTTAGTTTACAATGCGGGAAATGTCAAAGCTAATTATGTTGGTATGCATAATTTCGGCAAGAGATGCACGCCTGAAGGTACATTCTTAATTGCCCTATTGATTTACTTTGTAGGTATGGTTTATGATGTTATTGGTGTCTGGTCCAGAAAACTGCAATGATCCATTTGTCTAATTTGTTTGTATCTTTTGTGAATAAGTGTATAATCTTCCACTTATTTATGTTCAGCTGTGGCGCTAGTTCTCTGCAATTCAGACCCTGTCCTTAACGATGGTCATAATGGTGGTGATGCATCGAGAAAAACTGTGATTGAAGGGGAACGGAAAAGGCTGATAGAAAGGATTGTGAAAACACATGAGGATAACGATGATGGTTCCGACAGTGATTAGGATAACATGGCTGCTTACTGTCTCATATCTGTACCCTTATCTTTATTGTTGTTGGATTCAAGGAGCCAGTTGTGATTTAAAACTAATGCCTATCATGTATGGAACTTTCTTCATTGTGCACTTGTATTGTGCGTGAATGATAGATGGTTTCGCTTTGATCAATTTGATGCTGCAGATTTGAAATCATGTAGGAAGTACAACTGTAAAAGTAGCTCAAACGCTTTACACAGTGTCTTCCATACAATAGCAACAAAGATTTAATGTTACAAAGTGACTATGCTGGCTACTGGCTAGGTATGTCAGATCAACTCAACTGTATCCACAGAACTAAAACAACTTTGTTCCCGGTCCTCAGGGATTACACTCATGGAAGTCTTCTGCTTATGAATATGCACCCTGTACTAACTGATGACATGTTTGTTAATCAGTGCATCCATCTGAGAAAATTGACCCTTATGCATCAGGAGCTTACAAGCTAACCGCTGTTAAAAATAATGGCTGCCCAACTCTGGCACACTGCCCAGCAGTATTTGACTCTTTGCTACTTGCTTAAGCAGTGTCTTGGAGTTTGTTCTTGTCTACCTTCTTCAAAGTTTTTTCAAACTCGGAATCCACTAGTGACAGTACTTGATTAAGAAGCAACTTCACCTCATATTCCTTCACTAGGGCAAACTGTGGCTCAATCCTCTCTTCCAAACTGTAACCAAAGTATTGGGGAAACTTGATCAGCTCAGATTTTGGGTAACCCATAGTAAGAAAGAAGTCCCACTTTGGTATCAAGTTAACAGTCAAACTGAAAGTGTAATGCTCCATATCTGGATATCATGTCCCCTATATCAGCGATATCATAACCTTTCTTCAAAAAAAAATCAGTTATTGGTTTCAAATTAGCCTGTGTATGATTTTGGCCCACTGTTTCTTATCTACCCCTAAATCCTCAAAGTATGCCATTGTAGGTATGAGATTCTCTGAGAGACTGATTCCACATAACTGAGGTCTCTTGTAAAGGATGCCCGGTATGAGT
>QZGG01002400.1:0-38512 GCA_006409495.1 Sedum album
TTTTTTGCAAATCCAACCGCCCTATTAATTAAAAATCATATTTAATCTCAACCATTGAATTAATCAAATCAACGACCAAGATTACGTCCTTATGTCTCACGAAATTTACATATTCCTCTAGAACCTAACTCTAAGAGAATATTATATTTGTGGCATCAAAAGAAATCATTAATTTCATTTATACCTTTTTATATATAGGATAAATAATCAATTTTTTCTTAGAAGCCAGATATTTGACCTTAACTCAAAAAATAATTCATTTTTCATATTTTCTATGAACCAAAAACCCTAATTTTCTAAACTTAACTCTATATTGTTATTCTGGAAACTAAAGTCAATTATTTGAAAGTCATCAATAATAACTTGTATTAATTTAGCTTTTGACCAAAATGATTTTTCACAATCCCTTTTATATTATATCCAGTTAATCAGCTTGCTCACACTAAGAATGGACAATTCCATGCGAGACAGACCAGTCATAATTCCAGTCTGTGTACATGGAAATCAAGGATCATAGTAAGAAGTACTACACCTGCTAATATTACTTACTAAATCTGATGCAAATCTATTCTTTACCAATGTATATACTCATAAATAGATACAGAACATTCAAACTTACATACTTCATCACATTTATTTAGTCATTCATACTCTTAATTGTATATATATGAATGTAACACAACTTAGCTTTTTCCATAGTTTTGCTTGTTTAAAATCAATGAGTATCAATGCTAACTTAATTTAATCAAACTCAACATTTTCATTAAACTTAGTTTTACTCAATTACTATGGGAAGTTTAAAAAATAATTTCGTTAATTCTATGAGATTTACTTCTACATTGGCCGATATCACATATCATGAAATGTTAGTAAATGCGTTTTTATCTCATTAATTGTTCGATGAACCCGATACTGAAAACATTGCACACCGCTTCAACTTCAATCACTCATAGAACGTTCATTCACCTAGCCCCAGTTTGAAAACCCTAACCCTTTTCTCTATCCCTAAAACCTCTCTTTCTAAATATCTCTCTATCGTTTGCCTCTTTTGGACGTTTAGAAAGTTTTTCATGGAGCGTGACCAGCCTATCAATAACGAAAACAAAGGGAAAGAGAAGGTTGAAGAAGATCAAGGGTTGGGCGATGACAGGGATGTGAACCCTAACACTGTTGTCAACAGCGAAACTGGTCTGGGTCTGGCGCTTGTGCTTTCGGCACAGGGTACGGAGGAAGAGGGATCAGATACTGCAGCGGACGCCATAAGGACGGAAAACAGGCGAGAGGAAGAGAGAAATGATGGATCTAATACTAGAGGGAGGCGTATGCATAAATGCAAATACTGTAGTAAGGAGTTTTCAACATCACAAGCTCTGGGAGGGCATCAGAATGCACACAAGCCTGAAAGGGTGGCAGCCAAGTTCCAAGAGAGTTTGGGGAAAATGGGTGCTATTGGGAGGGACCGCCAGACGAATGTGAGTGGTAGATATCAACCCTATTATCATAATCCATCAAGGAATGTACTGCAAGGATTGAGTGCAGGAGGGGGATCCGGATACAACCAGCTAGGAGGTGAGGTTAATCCTACAAGGCAGCCGCTTTTTCAATCACCTCACTCTTCTTTGCTGGCTGCTGGCCTGGGGAGTGGCAGTAGATTCCCAGCCCCTGGCCAAGTCCCTCCCCCAGTTCCTATACTGGGTGGCAATGTAATAGACCAAAGTCAGGGTTTTTCCCAAAGGTACCGCAGCTGGAATGAGTTTTTGTCTAGACCTAATAATTCAGCATCTGGAGCAGGTCGTAATAGTAACCCTCTTGGCGGATCAGTTGTCGGTAGCAGCATGGGAGATGGTCGGAAACTGAGTTACTTTCCTGGAGGAATAGGGTTTGTTCCTCACGGCGGAAATGGAAATAATCCTAATGCTAATCTGAACCCAAGTCTGAATCTTATTGATAGTTTGCATCAAACAGCAAATCTTTCTGGCAATATGCATCCAAATGCAAGTCCTTCTGGCAGTGTGCATCCAAATGCAAATCCTTTTGGTTTTACGAATCTTAATGCTAATCAGGAGGCTAATGTCAATGCTGCTGCTCCGCACACTAATGATCACTGTGACGGTGAAGATGAGGAAGATGGCGACGGAGAGCTGGACCTTACTCTAAGGCTATGATCTTTCTAACGTCTTTGTTTTACATTATTGTTAGGGCTTGATTCTTTTAATTCTTGGGATGTTTCTTGAATCAAGCTCGCATGGATTATTTGTAAAATGCCATTTTATTTATTATTTGCAGTTTTTCGCTTACGGATGATGAAATTTATTCAATGATATATAAAACCATGAAAAAAACAAAGCTTTTATTATCCCTTAATCTAACTTGTTTGCTTTTCAACAGACCATATATATGCTTCCGTGGTTGAGTTTTGAATCTGATTCTCTGTCTGATGTTTGCTAATTAATCAGCGCACATATATTCTATGCACTAGGGTCATCTGCCAAAGCTAGGTTGACACGGATTCAAAATAATGACGGCCAACTGATTATGGTGTAAGCAAAGGTAAGGTGCTTCAATCCATTATATATATTACTTGTCGTTATTGATATTTTTGAATAGTTGTAATCTGGAGGCTTGCAACTTTTGACCTGATGTATCATGTTATTGTGTTGATATTACTCCCAAAAGTTTACAAATGTGATAGTTTGTAAGGATATAATAATGTTGATGTTGTAATTTAACGATGTCCCTGTCGCACTACTGTTTCATATACCTTTAACATCTCACAAGAAATCCATCCTGGGTTCATAAATTTTACTAAAAACCAAAAATGTAGGCATTGCTGCAATTTGCTATCCTGGGTGAGTTTTATGTCATGTAAAAGTGCACATATCATTGTGTCAGTGATTAAAATTTTCGTGATGCATTAGTATTGTTCTCAGGTTGCCTAAATGCTAGTTTGCATTTCTATGAAAATGCATGAGTAGATTCAACAATACTCGCCTGGATTCTAAATTCTTATTTCTTAGTAACCTATTAAACTGACATAAAAATACAGCTCTTCTGCAAAGATGATTCTTTGTGCTTCTATCTAATGAATTGCATTGTTTGCTGAATATTTGTATGCCAAAACTAGTGATATTTCATATTATCTTACTATGTTGCTTTGATGTCCAGGAATTTCTTGGCACTGTCATGAGAATTAAATCAAGCACATTGGGATTGGTAGATTTCAGTTCATTTCAACTATCATTGATATACATTTGAAGTCACAGAAGACAGATAGTGATGGATATTTTAGATGGACTTAACTTTCTCAGCAATCAAGACAATGACTAGTATTGAATTAACATCTTTTAAGGTATCAATATATTATGATATTTTAGACCCTATATTTCATGAAATTGTGGAGCATATATAGTTGGCTTCTATCTTTTTCGCGGTCTGGGCAAACTCTCGATCTGAACATATTTCCAAATGCTTAAGTCATCCTGCGAATAAGTTTGATTCATGTTTTTCCATTGTATAGGTGAGAAGGCAACTGTGTTCAAATATTGGGTGGATGGTTCAGTGTTTTGAGCTAGAGGGAGAATAGAGAACAGGGGAGAAAATTGTTGATTGCATGCTGACCCTCTTGCACATAATTGTATGTCTCAAATTTCAGCTATGATGATATATGGGGTAACATTTTTCTTTCACACTGTCAAAATACATGTACATGCAGATCGCTAGTACCGTATGAGGCGCACTTGTGAGAGATAGAGACCTTATACTTATTTGATCAGTTGTAAATTAAACTCTATATAAGTTCAGTTTCTCTAAAGTTGGTGAGTTTCCACGCTCCATTTTAAGCAAAACTTCATCAAGGTGTCACTGTTTCACTCTTTTTGTTGGATTTCAGATTTTCAGTATTCACTTAGGACTATCAAGGAGATTCATTTCAAGCTCGCAGGATTAAGGGTTCAATTTGGATATTGATGGAGATTTCAGATGGTGAATGTGCGCCAAGTAGCTTAAAAGTTAAGCTTCTTATGAGGTATTGTTGTGATATTTTCACACACTAGATCTAATTTTAAGGATGTGTTAGCCACCATGTTTTACATGCTTTAAGTGAACCATCAAAACAATCTGATAACTGCAATTGTTTTTTTGAGTTAGTTTGGATTTTTGAATCAACCAAAGACAGGTCTCTTTCTTGTATTGACTTATTTTGAAGAAAAATAAATTAAATGTAGTGGTGTACAGTCTCTCAAAGTTACCCTCGACAGTACATATTGTATATTGTTTGAAGTAAATCTCTTCAAAATGCCTACATCTATCCTAGTTTACATGTTTATTTTCACAGGTTCTTCTGAAGATTGCCGCAAGTGGTGTCATGGTGTGTAGTCTCTCAAAATTACCCTCGAGAATAAGTATATATTTTTAAAGTAAATCTCTTAAAATGCCTATATCTATCCTTGTTTCAGTCATATAATACCCTCTTTGAAAGAGTATGACTACATTTGGCAAGAGATTCATGCACCAGGTACGATACGAGGCTACAAGTGATCTTACTTCAGTACTCACTCTCTCTCTAGTAAAAAGATCCCCAGATTGTTAGTTTCCACACTACACTTGAAGTGATAAACTTCATGATAGAGAATTGTTTTCTAAAAGAAAAAGTTACTTTTTTCAGGTAGTAAGACCTAGCACCACTATATATCATTTCCATATTGAGTACAACTAATTAACTTTGTAAATATATCATTCCTTGCCTTCATTTTTCTTCAGTGTGGAGGAGCAGTATGATGCTTATAATGAGTCATTCAAAAGATTTGTTGTCATCTTTCAACAATCTCTCAACGACAAGTCATCATTTTTTGGTAAGATTCATGCTAAATTTTAGTTTTTATGTATTAAATAGACTTTTTGTCTAAATAATTTAACAGAGTAAAGTACAAATCCTTTTTTGAAAGAAGGCAGCAAAGTTAGCACGGCAGTATTAGGTCATTTTGTTTTAGAGATTTTGGATGTATAAGTTATGAGGTCTTAGCCAATGTTCAAATAATTTATGTACATTGGGGCTGAAGCTTGTATTTTAAGATCTATTATCAACTGAATGTATTCTCAATGAAGTTAGTGTTTGTACGTGCAGTAATCAAATGTATAAAGTGAAATCCTACTGTGAAGTACGCCTAGTAGAGGGTCATGTTTTCAGAGTTAGATTTGCTCATACTGCAAGTACATATCGTGATTTTTTCCAGAAATTCGGCATGCCTCAGTGTTTAGTATAATTAAATTTAAACGCACAATTGTTTGCATTTTCCTTTTTATCCTTTGAAATCTCAAAAAGTTTTTACTTTCTAACCCTGAAAAGGCTAGACTAAATTTTGTTTCTCTCTTTAGACTTAAAAAATCAAAAGTTTGTTAAAACCAGCTTCCCCTTGTAAATATATCTGACAAAGTGTGCTGATCAAACTCACCAAGCTGTAATAAAGTTAACTTGTGTTGGTCACAGGATTGAAGTGTCTACAAAAACCCAAATTTAGTGAGATAAGGTTCCATTTGCATGATTCCTTACATGTGACTATTGCCCTAATTTTAAGTTTTAATACACTGTCAATATTATAATGCAGCTGCTTTCAAAATCACATATATGTGCTACTTAAATTATCAGTAATTTACTAAGGACTATATATATAATTCTCTGTTTGTTATTGCTTTGTGAAATTGGACACTTAACCCTTTTTAGGATAATTCTCGTTGAAGTAAATTTCTTTCTAATATATACTAGAAATTATATCTGGCTGATTTGATTCTGTAAGCAGGCGTAAGGAAGAGATGTGCATTCTAGGACATACGACTGAGCTTTGAAGTAAAGAATTATTAATGGGCAGGGAATCACCCATTTACTGCTCAGAAGGTATATAACCTCAGTTCGTTCGAGTTGATATTTGATACACACAGAAATCATCATGAGTGATTTGGCACCATGGATAAGTTCTATGTTTTATGTGTACTGTTTGATTGGATATCTCACTCTAATTTGATACTTTGACAATCCTTTTGTGGGGTTCTCCTGATTTTCTCCCTTATTTCATTCATGGTACGGTTCGTCATTTCTTTAGTTGTGTGTTTGTTGGTGTTACAGATATACACTCAGATGTTCAGGCAACTGCACTGAAATCTATCTTTTTGATTTTCAGCTTGTAATTTTTGGTCAGTAAAGCAGACACCAGCGGAAATGTAAAGAAGATGGAACAGAAGGTAAGTTTACTAATCTTTTATTGCAAGCCTTTGGTTTCATTATTGTTTATAAGCTGTTGATGTTAGGAAAGTCGTTATATAACGGCCGTATTCCTCGTCAGGAGGTATCCAAAGTGTATATACCTGTAGTCTGTGTAATTGACCTAGCTTTGAGTTTTTTCGTATGAAGCAACTGAATGATACTTAATTACCCTAGTTAAATTCTGTAACCATTGAAAATACATACAAAAATTATTTTGCAGTGATATTGACAATTTTTGCTATGATTTTTAACTTGTTTTTTTTGTAAACTATCACAGCTGGTAAGTATTAAGTAGTTTCCTGTTGTAAATTTATCAGATTTGTATTTTGTTGTTCCATATCTATTTGTTATTGCTTAAAAGGAGCATATTTCTTGAAATCATTAGTGGAAATTTCTTGCTGGTTTCAACGTTTAAAGTATCGACTTTGAAAGGATGCCGTAGTAACAGATGCCCTACAAGTTACAACAGAGGTTGTAGGAAAAGATTTTAACTGACAATATACTGTCTCTACTTTTTTCTGTTATTCATAAACAAACTGAATAATCAGCAGTCTAATGAAATCCAACATTATTTCATTGAGTTCATTAAATATGGTAAGTTTGTCTACATGCTAAATATCCTTTTGAGTTTCAGCTTGTAATATTTGCCTAGTGAAGTAGACACTAATGGATTTATTGCATTTTCAGGACTGAAGTCAATCTTCGGACATGATGCAGTCAATGGCCTGTTTGCAAATACCAGTCATGGTAGCCTCAGGTCCATAAACCTGCATACAAATATCAAGTACCCGAAATACTGTAAAAACCACTACAGCTAAAGTTCTGAACTCAGATGTTACTCCTAGTAAAAGCTGATTTCCTGAGATAGAAAACCATACATACCTCAATGGGAACTCCCAATTCTTCGCCAACTGCACGCATCTTAGCCAAACCAGATTTATAATTAGGACCACCTCTTCGAACGTAAATGTGCATTCTTGCTGCTTTTAACTTGGACTCCTGTCGCATATAGTGAGATCAGTTGTTAGAACTTATCCATTATTTAAGTTTGGAAGGCCAGGCAGCATTAATATGTAGCTTTCTTGCACCTTTTCTTTTAAGGCTCTTATAATACCATTGAAGGTGGCAGCCACATCAGTGAAGTTGGCAATGCCACCGCCAATTAGAAGTCCTCGTTTGCGGCCATCAGGATTATCAGTAGCACACTGCAAAAATGGAAATGAACAATAAATTTAGAAATAAGTTTTTCTGCAATTGTGAAATTTCAGTATTAAGGACTCCAAGAAGATATCTCACATCAATGACAACTCTAGCATATTGTAGGACTTCTTCTTCGTTAGGCGCTCCGCTATATTCTGCATAATTTCCCAGCTCGGACGCATAGCCCAAATCTCCAACCTAGCAAAATGTTTGGAAAAATATCTTAGATTTCTAGACTGGAAAGCTTGCTTTAAATGAAGAGGCCAGTGTCTTACAGTGTCAGCATATATAACACTTGCACCACCTCCAGCTACCATCGTCCAGATGCGTCCTTTGGGATTCAGAACGGTGAATTTTAATGATGCACTAGTCTGTTAAGTTATCAGAATGGTAAGAAATCAAATGTGCAACACCAGAAAGTCTATGGAAAGTTTTGGCATTCAGGAAAAGAAAAGTAGCTAAAGATATTAGATAACAACAGAACCTTTTCGTCCAGGGCGTGGATAAAGCTTTCAGTAGGACTTAATACCCGTCCGAACGGCAATGGGAACTCTACATTCCCCCACCTGGTATAAGTGTTAAGACATTTTTAGAGGTCATTTTAAATGCCTTTTCAGCAATTCAGCATTTGGGATAGGAACATTGATGCTTACTTCTTGAAGTTTTTGAAGGCAGCTGTGTCGTCAAGTTCGCCCCTCATATCTAAGGGATATGGTTCCCCATTTACCAATGTGAATGGATTCATTTCCAGGAAGCTGAAGTCCAAATCTGTAACATGTGTGGAAAGTAAAAATTGTGGAACAACAGACTTGCAAGAAATGATTATGAGAATGTTTTGCAGTAAGCAAACCTTGAAAGACAGCGAAGACGCCATTTAAAAAGTTCCCAATGGTTCCGCGCACCTCCAAGGGAAGTGTTGCGATCAGCGGCGCATAAGCCTCTTCAGACAAAGGTTTCTCAGTTGGCAGGAAAATAGTTTTAACCTGTTTTGTTGATGAAGAAAATATTGGCACATATGTCAGATTTCTGCTTCTACGAGTTCAGGCTATTATTACATATTGAGTTTGATCAAACCTTGTCCCAATTTTCTTCAATCTCAATCCCTCCGCATTCTGAAAAGCTGATCGTGCAGCCAAGTCTCTCCGAGACAATAGACAGGTAATACTCTTCTTCATGAGGAACAAAAGGCTCGACGATGAATGTGGTTATCGGGGCCTTGCATCCTCCCATCTCAACCTGAGCAAGATAAAAAATCTTACACTCTCATTCTGAAAAAAAACATCATTTTGGAAGTAAATAAACCAGAGAATTTCAGGTCACCTCAATGCCTAGGCGTTCTTTGACAAACTCTGCGACTTGAGCAATGTCCAAATTTAATGCAACTAGTCCACTCTTTCCTCGCTTCCCGAATAGCATATCAGGTTTCACAACTAGCTTTGTGGATTGTAATCTAAATGAAAGATTCTAAATGTTGCCGGACTGAATTTATCAAGATCCTAAACAAGAACCTATCAAACTCAAAATTTCCGCAAATTAAAACTAGTTCAAGATATTCAGTAATTAGATTACCAAGAACTAAATTACTCAAGCTAAGTTTAACACCAAAACTGAATGTAAATACGCAGCAACTTTTAACGTGGAAACCGGAGAATCCCGGAGAAAAACCACGGAGCCCCAATCGGGGGACTCAACCAAGAAATCACTAATTGAGCCTTAGGCAATGTTTACAACAACGTCTAAACGAAATAGACCAAGCTAACAAACCACAGACACCAACACAAATTCAAGAAGCATTAAAAACTAATTAAGCTCCCTGTTTGCAGATGACGTCCGACGCAGCAAGCCTTCAGCTCGGATGATTTCAGCACGCGGAGACGAACAACGAACACCGAGCGCACCAACCGAAGCAGCTAAAGCCGAACACTCCAAGAAATCAAGAAATCGCTCAAATCGCTTTCGTCAGAAACTTGCCCTAATTTTCTGCGTTTTCCCAATTGTGTATTTGATTTGGGCTTGAGATGGTGACTAAAAACGACGCCGCATCCCTTAAAATGTTTCCAACTAAAACGCTGCAGCTTCATTTAGAACTCACTCATCTCCAACCAAAATGACACCGTTTAATAACAGCTGCAAGTCTTTATAAATGAGACAAAGTCTCTGAACTTCAAACCTGCACTTTTCATCAAACAGAGAACAAAACCAAACCAAAAATACAACACTGAAACAAGACCCATTATGCACAGCCAATGACCAAGCCATGGCTCAAAACTAGGAGTAAGATTCTAACAAAATGCCCTCCTAATCCTAGTTTTGCTAAACATCTTAATGATAGTAATTTCAGTGGCTGAGAACCCTTACCAGAGTACACTCTGTGCTTACCAAAACTGACAAGCCAAAGCATTGTTGATAACCTTTTCAGGCACACTCTCAACTTCTAGACTCCAAAGTCCTGTTGATGAGCATTGTTGCTGAGTCCTTAAGCAGCTACTCCCAAACTCAGCTTTTATTCCTCTTCCATTTTGGAACTCATTCAACCTCAAGAATATTCAGATAATTCCTGCAAAATGTAAACTTGGCTACTGGAACTATTTTAGTTCCGAAATCCGCAGGGTTAGTTTCACCTGAAATTTTCTCAATAACTATATCACCATTTTCAACCAAATCTCTGATAAAATGATACTTCACAGAGATGTGTTTTGATCGTTCGTGATAAACTGGATTTTTACATAGACTCAAAGCACTCTGAGAATCCATATAAATAACTGGTGAATAAGTTTTATTTTCAATTTCATTTAACAAACCTTTTAGCCAAATAGCCTCTTTTGAGGCCTCAGTGGCAGCAATATACTCTGCCTCCGTAGAGGAGAGTGCCACGACAGGTTGTAACTGTGATTTCCATGAAACACAGTTACCAGCCCACGTAAAATAAAAGGCTGTTGTAGACCTCCTGTTATCCTTGTTTGAGGCATAATCAGAGTCCACAAAACCATTAAGTTCAGGGAGTTTTGAACTAGTTTTACCAAAAACTAGTCCTAGATGCTGTGTACCATGAATGTATCTTAATAAATACTTCATGGCTTGCCAATGCTTAAGACCAGGGTTAGACATAAACCTGCTCAAGACTGAAATGGCAAATGCAAGGTCTGGCCTTGTACAAAGCATCATATACATTACTGAACCTACTGCCACATCATAGGGAATATTAGCCATTTCTGTTTTTTCATTTTCTGTTGAGGGACAATCAGTTTTAGATAACTCTAAATGCCCTCCTAAGGGTATGGATGCTGACTTAATATTATCAACCATAGAAAACTTGTCAAGCACCTTTAGAATATAATCAGTTTGTGAAAGATAAATTTTATTTTCTGTTCTTTTCCTAATTATTCTAACCCCTAGTATTTTCTGTGCCTCTCCTAAGTCTTTCATTTCAAAATGCATTTGTAACTTAGATTTCACATCTAAAATAGCATTCAAAACATTACTTATAAGGAGTATATCATCAACATACAGCAGCACATACAGAATAAGGTGATTTTTAGATTTCTTAATATAGAGACATGTATCATATTCACTTCTAATAAAACCTAATCAATCATGACTGAGTGAAACTTTTTGTTCCACTGTCGGGGTGACTGTTTTAGTCCATATATAGATTTTTTAAGCAAACAGACATGATTAGGATTCTTTTTATCTAAGAAACCCCTGGGTTGTCTCATATATATAGTTTCATATAATTCACCATGTAGAAAGGCTGTTTTTACATCCATTTGGTGTAATTCCCAATTATAAAATGCAGTTTTAGCTAACATAAGACGCAGTGTTTTATATTTCACTACAGGGGCAAAGATTTCGGTATAATCTATACCTTCTCTTTGGGTGAACCCCTTGGCCACCAATCTGGCCTTAAACCTAGGTGTTTCAGTAGGGTTATTTGGTTCTTTAATTTTAAAAACCCACTTTGAATCAATTGTTTTAGCACCTTTAGGTAATGGAACTAATTTCCATGTATTGTTATCATGCATAGACTGAATTTCCTCAGTCATTGCAAGTTTCCATTCATTAGCAAATTTAGAATTTAAAGCTTGTTCAAAAGTTTCAGGTGTAGGAAACTTGATGGATTCAGCTACCAATATCGAAAACTCAGCAGCACCATTCAAGTTTTCAACCAGGTTAATGAATTTATCATTAATGTACTTCGGGTTGGGTATCCTGGTTCTAGTAGGTTTGTCCCTCGTGAGTTGGTAGTCAGCCAACTCTTGATTATAGGGAACAAGGTCCATACTTAGATTTCCAGAATTACCTTCAGTACCCTGATTGTTTACCGATTCAGCAATATTTTCTGAGTTCAAATTATTTCTAATATTCAAACTAGCAGAATCAGGGAGATTATCAGGATCAACAGAATTTAAATTATTTAAAACTTGATTACCTGACCCCCTTGCTGGTTGAGTTTGAGTATTTGGAGCAGTCCTAACTTCAGGATCATCCCTCCCAATAGTTGGAATTACTCCTGACCAGCTGGGGACTCAAAGTCAGTTGCAGGATCAGCTTCTGGTTGTACCGTTGGAGGTGACTTATTGTTTCCAAAGTCTTCTCTGGTAGCCGAAGTATCACCTGCATTCTCAACCAAAGAATCAGTTTTCTCTTTAAAATAAAAAACATCTTCATTAAAACTAACAGATCTAGCAATTATGAATTGATATCCTCCAGGTTTTATTAACAGAATCTTATACCCCTTAGTTCCTTGGGGATATCCCAAGAAAACACCCTTTTGTGCCCTAGGTTCTAATTTTCCTAGTTTTACATGAGCATAAGCTAAACAACCAAATGCTTTAAGGTGATTTAAGTTTGGTTTAGACCCTGTCCATAATTCCTGAGGTGTCTTAAAATTCATGGCAGAACTAGGAGACCTATTAACTAAATAGGCAGCTGTCATCAAAGCCTCTCCCCAAAGAGAAGCCTTGAGGCCAGACTGAAATAAAAGGCACCTTGCTTTATCAAGCAAGGTCCTATTCATCCTCTCAGCAATTCCATTTTGCTGAGGGGTATAGGGAACCGTCAAATGTCTTTTTATTCCATTTTCAGAACATAGGTTTTCAAAATCCTTATTACAGAATTCTAACCCGTTATCAGTCCTAATGCATTTAACCCTAAAATCTGTTTGGCTTTCTACATATGTCTTCCATTTACAGAAAAATTCAAAAGCTTCACTTTTTACCTTTAAAAGATAGATCCATACTTTTTCTAGAAAAATGATCAACAATAGAAAGAAAGTAATTCTTACCTCCTACTGTGGGAACTTGTGCTGGCCCCCAAAGATCACAATGAACATATTCAAGAGGAGCATTTACTGAAAAATCTGATCTAACAAAAGAATGGGCAGTTTTCTTACCCATTATACAAATTTCACAGAAATCTAGAGGAGAAGGCTTAAAAGGAATTATACCAGATTTATGCAGTTCTAGCATACCATTATTTCCTAAGTGTCCTAGTCTAGTATGCCATCTTTTGGTTTCAGTTAAATTTTTACTAGGAACTTCTACAGAATTAATTTCAGGAAACATAGTTATATAGTATAGTCCACCCCTATTAACAGCCCTAAAAATAATATTTCCATTCCTGATTACTTCTTTAATGCCACCAGAAGTAACTATTTTACAACCTAAGTCATCAAGCATTGACTCAGAAAGCAAATTTCTTCTTAACTCAGGTACCCATCTAACATTTTTCAAAATCCTAATAGCACCATCATGCAATTTTAAATGAACAGTACCCATACCTTTGATTTGAAGAGAAGTATGATCTCCAAGCTTAACATTTCCTTCATCACAAAGGGTTAGAGCAGAAAACAAATTTTTATATGGTGATGCATGCATAGTGCACCCTGAATCTAATATCCAGGTATTAGGTCCTAAGTCAGACATATGAAGCATTTCAGGAAATAAACATAATATTTCAGCATTATAATAACCCTGAGCTTCAAAAACATTAACATTTTCTTGGGGGTTTTTACCTTTAGCCTTCTCTTTTTCAGCATTTTTCCTCTTAAAACAGTAATCTATAGTATGACCTTCCTTTTTACAGTAATTACAGAACCTAGCAGGTTTATCAGCAGGGGCTTTAGCATCTTTGTTATCTGACTTATCAGTTTTTGTACCTTTATCAGACTTCTTTTTCTTTTTCTTACCCTTGCCTTTAACTATCAAAGCCTCACCTGTTTTAGGTTCAGTTTTAGGGGCAGCATTTTTAGACTTAAAGGCTTTAATCTGTTCCTCTTTTCTACAGATGGTTTCAGAAATCTTTTCTACTGTAATCTCATCCCTAGAGTATTCAATAACATCTCTAAGGGTATCAAACTGAGAAGGTAATGAATTCAACAAAATCACAGCTTGCAATTCACTATCAATAGGTTTATTGCATCTTTTAAGTTCCTGATTAATTCTTAGAAAAATATTCAGGTTATCTTGCAAAGAAATTGAGATATCCATCTTAAAATTAATTAACCTACTCAATAAGGTCAACTTACTTGGCAACG
Source organism: Sedum album (assembly GCA_006409495.1). Lineage (NCBI taxonomy): Eukaryota > Viridiplantae > Streptophyta > Magnoliopsida > Saxifragales > Crassulaceae > Sedum > Sedum album. The sequence continues at coordinate 13,992 of QZGG01002400.1, forward strand.
AAGTGGCTGAGTATAACTGATCCAGTGTCTCCCAAAGAATCTTGGCGTTATCCTCTGGAAGCTCACTAATCTTGATCATCACATCGTCACTGAGTTTGACAAAGATCGCAGAGAAAGCCTTGCTCCGAAGAACCCTTTTCTGAGCATCTGAAGTGGCAGGTTCAGCTGGCCATACTTCAACAACAGCATCCCACAAAGTTCTCCATGATGAGGACAGACCTCATCTTCTTTTTCCACAAATTAAAATCCCCTTGTCCTGTCCATTTCTCAATCTTGGTGAGATCTGACATTTTGAAAATCAAAAGTATCAGTTCACTCAAAAATTGTCAAGAAAACAAGATTAAAAATCAGAAAACTTAAGTTCCAGAACAGGGATACAAAACAAGTATCTAAAACTTCTTTACTAACAAAACTAACAATCAGAATTCCCAGGAAAGCTATTTAATCCGCTCTGATACCACAATGTAATCTAAATGAAAGATTCTAAATGTTGCAGACTGAATTTATCAAGATCCTAAACAAGAACCTATCAAACTCAAATTTCCGCAAATTAAAACTAGTTCAAGATATTCAGTAATTAGACTACCAAGAACTAAATTACTCAAGCTAAGATTAACACCAAAACTGAATGTAAATACGCAGCAACTTTTAACGTGGAAACCGGAGAATCCCGGAGAAAAACCACGGAGCCCCAATCGGGGGACTCAACCAAGAAATCACTAATTGAGCCTTAGGCAATGTTTACAACAACGTCTAAACGAAATAGACCAAGCTAACAAACCACAGACACCAACACAAATTCAAGAAGCATTAAAAACTAATTAAGCTCCCTGTTTGCAGATGACGTCCGACGCAGCAAGCCTTCAGCTCGGATGATTTCAGCACGCGGAGACGAACAATCGAACACCGAGCGCACCAACCGAAGCAGCTAAAGCCGAACACTCCAAGAAATCAAGAAATCGCTCAAATCGCTTTCGTCAAAACTTGCCCTAATTTTCTGCGTTTTCCCAATTGTGTATTTGATTTGGGCTTGAGATGGTGACTAAAAACGACGCCGCATCCCTTAAAATGTTTCCAACTAAAACGCTGCAGCTTCATTTAGAACTCACTCATCTCCAACCAAAATGACACCGTTTAATAACAGCTGCAAGTCTTTATAAATGAGACAAAGTCTCTGAACTTCAAACCTGCACTTTTCATCAAACAGAGAACAAAACCAAACCAAAAATACAACACTGAAACAAGACCCATTATGCACAGCCAATGACCAAGCCATGGCTCAAAACTAGGAGTAAGATTCTAACATGGATGATAGCCATGGCTCCTGGTTTGTCAGTTCAGTGAAATCTATTGATTGTGTCACCTGAACAATAAAACAGCAAAAAATTCACATAAAAAACATAATCTGCAATAACCAAAAAATATACTTATCTTGAATGATCACATGATGTTACATGGGACAGACCTGAGCTGAAAGGATCTGAAGCTGGATACCAGCAAGCCTTTTCAAGTGCTCTTTAAGAAGCCTTTTGGAATCATACTCTCTGATCTTCTTCCTCGCCATTTATCAAATCCGGCTTGCTAGCTAGCACCAGTATATATCGTTGCAGGAGATTTGGAACAGACCCTGATCCAATCTGAGTAAATGCACACTATATATGGCATGCTGAAGATGAGGGAGTACACAGATCCATTAGTGTAGTGGTCTATTAAGATGGCGGGAGAAACAGCCTGATGCTGACCATTTCAGTTATGTGTACATAACTGAAAACTAACGCAACTTTCTTAACTTCAAACATTATTAAAAAAATATAGGGTAGGGTTACAATAAAGACACAAATCAACAACTTAGTTTTATTGTGTGCATCAAATAGTTACGTTGTACCGGATACGATATTTTGTTAGACGTTATTATCATACAATCTTCAAATTGATTATTTCATTACAATCACATTTTCTTAATACTCTTGCCTCTAATAATATATATTTAAAAATTTAATTATATTTTTTTATTCAGTTAAATTTACAAAAATACAAAAAATTAAATTAAATATTATTTTTTTGTTCAACCTAATTAATTGAATTGTTAGTAATCACCAATATATTTGATAGATGAGTTTCATGTTGCTGCCATGGGCTTTTATTGGGCCTCCCGTTCCTCGGCCCATTAAGAGTTTGACATGGGAAATTACGGAGTGGTATTTTCGTCTTTGTTCACGATGACAGATGACGAATCGGATGTTGAATCTAATCGAACTGAAGCCGCTACTCGTTCGATCGAATCGGAAAGAGATTTGAGATGTTGCAGTGTATATTTCTCATGTCTGATTCTGGGTGAGATGTTGTTTGTTTTTTTTTGATATATTCTTAGTTCGAGATTCTTGCTGACAACATCAACCCTAATTACCCTGATCGATTGATTGATTTGGATTTAGTCTCTGGAGTTTAATGTGGATTTTACAGGGAGGTGATGCTGGAGAAGCAGCTCACTGGTCACAGGGTGGACAGGTCAATTTGCGATTGGTTTTGGGAACAGTCTGTCTCTCAAGGTGACACTTTTAAGGTATTCTCACTTTCTTGATGATTAAAGGTATCCATTATCGTTTATTTATTTGTGTTCAGATTCATGTATTATAATTGAAACATTTAAATATATGTGTTTATATGGAATGAATCTGTGTTACAGCAACTGCCTGTGATTGCATCTCCGACGCATTACATTTTCCAGATAGTTCGTGAGGGTATTACATTTATGGCGTGCACCCAAGTTGAAATGCCCCCGTTGACGGGAATTGAGGTGAGAGAGCTTCTGTTTTGGAGTAGAGTCTAATGGGTTATTTGGTTATATTGGGAAATTTAGCAATTACTGTTAAAATGAAAGAAAGAGTTTATAGGGACTCTTTGTGTATCCACAATGACCGTCAACTATTTATCTTTAAGTTTCTTTGCAGAGTTGCCGTTGTTCTTTCAGATTATCTAGGAGGATTGAATGAAGATCTGATAAAGGATAATTTCGTCATTGTATATGAGGTGATGTCCCTCTCCTTTCAGATTGTTGTCCGACTGTGTTTTCTACTTTTACCTTTGAGCTCAATATATTTAGTCAAATGAACTGGAGTTAGAATTATAACTTACTGTAAAGAATTTTCAAGTATGTTATATGATGCTACTTGTAGCTTCTTGACGAGATGATAGACAATGGATTTCCTCTTACAACTGAGCCTAGCATCCTGAGAGACATGATAGCGCCGCCAAATATAGTGAGCAAAATGTTGAGTGTTGTAACTGGAAACAGTTCGAATGTGAACAATACCCTTCCAGGGGCAGCATCATCTGCTGTTCCATGGAGAGCGACCGATTTGAAACATACGCATAATGAAGTTTATGTTGATCTTGTGGAAGAGATGGATGCTACAATAAACAGGTTGGTGAACCATTATATGATCAGCTATCATTTGAGTGCTCTATGATGGATCGAATGCCTGAGTTTCATTATCGTTTTGACTTGGTGAACTAGAGATTAAGGTATCATTTAATTGTCGCCTTAGGCCGAGCGCTGTCCTCGTAAGTGAAGAGGTAGCGTGGTATTCCACGGGAAAGGACTTTGTGGCACACTTTTGTGTGATAGGCGCATATCATGTCAAATTGAGCTGTATGGCCGCTACACTACTCTCATATGTAGTTTTGGTGATCATGACGCCCAACATCAGTTTTTGGTCCAATTTAATATCTGTTGTTTTACTTTTTCATGAATTTGCCACTAATAGAATTTTGTTGTTAAGTCATGTCTGTGTATGTAAATCATTTGTGAAATACTGAATGTGAAACTAAAATGATAGATCAAACTAGCATTCGTTACATGAACCATGTGCTAGTTTTACTTATATAAAAATATAATTAACATGTAAAGAGATTTTTGACTTTCTGTTAATTTATTTTTCATTATAAATGATCAGCAGATGTGTTATATTTGAATTCTATTGAGCATTTCGAAATTAGTTGTTTGAAAATTTCATGCTTCTTCCAGTGTACTAAACAAATTTATTTTAAAATTTTGGGAATTTCTTAATAAGATACCATGTGCCAATGTTAGGGATGGAGTACTTGTTAAAGCAGAAATTTATGGAGAGGTTCAAGTTAACTCCCAGCTTTCTGGTTTTCCTGACTTGACACTTTCCTTTGCGAACCCATCTCTACTCCATGACGTGAGGTTTCATCCCTGTGTTAGATTTCGTCCTTGGGAGTCGCACCAAATTCTATCATTTGTACCACCTGATGGAGAGTTCAAACTCATGAGTTACAGGTGTGTGACCACGGCTTATAATGGTCATTGTATTTCAAAAATGGAATTGCAAACCTACACTAATTCATATTTCTTTATTTTAACAGAATCAAAAAACTAAAAAGTATCCCAGTTTATGTAAAACCCCAAATTACTTCAGAATCCGGGACTTGCAGACTTAGCGTCATGGTTGGAATAAAAAATGATCCTGGTAAGACCATTGATGATGTAAAGGTGCAATTTCACTTGCCTCCCTGTGTTTGTATCTGCTGATCTCACCTCCAATCATGGAACCGTCAACATCCTTGCAGATAAGGTATCTTCTTGTGGCTGTACGGCCGTACCTATTTTTTTTAGTTTGCATGTTTATTGCTGGAGTGGTCTCATTCCGCATCATGTTTATGCTATTAGAAAAAAATCCTTTCTCAAATATTGAATCACTCCAATTTCCTTTCACAGACATGCCTTTGGTCCATTGGTCGTATTCCAAAAGATAAAGCCCCAGCAATGTCAGGAACTCTATCCCTCACAACAGGCATGAACCGTCTTCGGGTGTACCCCACATTCCAAGTTGGGTTCAAGATCATGGGTGTGGCTCTTTCTGGTTTACAAATAGATAAACTTGACATGAAGAACCTACCACGCAAGCCTTACAAAGGTTTCCGAGCCCACACTAAAGCGGGGCATTTTGAAGTCAGATCATAACACTTATAAACCTTAACCAATTCTGTTCAGCACGTGTGTATCTTTCTATGGCTTGCTTCCTCAACTTGATTTTAGCTTTGTTGCTTTCGGACTTCCAGGCATTCTATGTTATCTTGTTTGGTTGATAGATGTCAATAAGGCTGCCTTCAGTGGTTTCATTTCATGTAAAACTGTTGGTAAGAAATTATTGAATTTTCTCATTTTGTTTATGAAGTTTCTTGTGGAAGAGATTTTTCTGAATATTATTTATACTATATATAAATAGGAAGGAGTGAATTGATGATGTCTTTTGAATTCACCTTCCCAAATTATCTATACTTCCACTTAATAATTATGCATTTTCTATAAATTATATAATAGGAAATAAATAAAATAATAATTATATATGTACGAGTTGGGTTCTAGAGAGACATGTAGAACATAATTTCAGTCGTTGATTTGATTAATTCGACAGTTAAGATTAAAGTTGGTTTTTAATTAATTGGAAGTTTGTATTTGCAAAATACACGACCGTTTGATGATTGACGGTTATCAATATCAACCGTTAGATTGATAAAAATCAACGGTTGAGATCATGTCATTCCGTCTTACTAAAAAATATATGTCCTCCTAAAACCATTCACATATATCTACATAAAACTACTGGTACAAATTAAAACAAGTTGAATTTTTATTTTGAAACCTATTTTTATTTTCTTCAAAACCTGACAACTATTTTAATCATAATATAAGTTATTTAACACCAAAAAAATCAATGTTTTCAATGAAATTATGATCAGATATTTTAGGTATTTTGAAGGACAATGTGAACCGGCAGCCGTCTTCAGCCGAGCTCAAAACGAAGGCTCAACCGTCCGCGACGGTGAGAACAACGAACACAAAACAGAACTCCTCGGCAGCCAATGACGAAGGTGGTAAAAAGTTGATGTCGGTGAACCTAGCCCCGCCATGCCGAAGAGAAACCGCCCAGACGCTCAACCCCTCCATCCGCTTCCCATAACCAACCTCTCCGGCTAAAACCTCTCTCCCCTCTCTCTAAACTTTCCGCAGCTCCCTACTATCACCGTCCTCCTCCGCGTCGGATGTTTGGGGTCTGGTGGTAGCTAGAGGTGATTTGTGTGTCGGTGGAGTGGGTGGCGAGTGGAGGATGTCCCTGGCTTTCGCTCCAGAGATGACGACGGCCGAATCACTGATTCTATCTTCCACCGCCGTCGTCATCGTCTGAGGGTGCTGGTTTTTTGGTTTGTTTTCTGGTTGTTTCGGTGCTCCCTGCTGTTGCTGTGTTGCATGTTCTGGGTCGGACATGGAGGAGATTGGTGGCTGCTGCTCATTGCCGGTTTAGGCGGCCCTTTGCTGTTTTGGTGGTTTTTGTTGTTAGAATTTAAATTATCAGAGTTGCGCAGCGGAAACATAAATAGCGTGACCCAGGATCGTAGTAGCCATATCGATGATTAAGCATAATAAAACTGAATTGTACATATTGCGTACCTTAATGCGGAAGCTTTAGTCTCACAACGAATCTGTATGCATAATAAATAATTAACCTGAAACAACAAACCTGAATTGTGTACGGAGTACACCGGGTTGGTGCTTCCAGCCTAGCCGGATGTCCCTATTCAACACACTGCTGAGAGTCACAGAATATTGAGAACATTACGGTAGACCGGGGACCATAACCCCTATTTATAAATGTACACTAGCATCTATAAACGAGATAATTACCAAATCCGTCTCTCAAAGATATTGATAATTATCTCTTTGGTATCTACACAGGATATTCCCATGACTATAATTATCACACCAAAATCTTAACCAATATTTGATCACTTAAATTGATAGATTTATCTTTAATAATAGCATATTTAAATATTCGATAAATAATACGGTCTCATTATGAATATTTAATAAAATATTCCAACATTTGTGTGCTTCAGTGGTTTTTTGTGTGTTTCGGCGGTCCCCAGGCTGCCTCTTTATGTTTGCTGTTGCCGTGAAGTTTGTTGCTTCTTCGGTTGTGGTGTGGTGTCCTTCGGTTGGTGTTTGGTGGCGCAGCGGTCGACGGTGCTGCCGGTCTGTTGACAGCGCCGTGGTTCGCTTTGGTTTGTTGGCTGCGTTGCCGACGCTGTCTGTTTCGAATTGTCAGCTCGGCTGGATTTCGACCGGTTGTCAGATCGGCTGCGTTGTGGTTGCTGTTCAACCGGTTTTTGTCTGCTGGCGGCGCAACGATGGTTGCTGGTTTGCTTGTACAGTTTTTTTCGATGTTGCCAGTCATTATTTGAGGTTCCGATTCAGCTGCAGTTGCTGTATTTTTTTTTGGTTGCGTTTTTGGGATGTTTGTTCTTTTTCCGTTCTTCCGGTTGCTGTTTTTGGGGTTGCGCTTTGGGTAGTCAGGGTGGCGGCCGCTTTCTGTGGTGGCGGTGCACCGACGGTCTTCTGGTTGTACGTGTCATGTTTCACGTGGCGTTTTTCGGTGGTTGATACGTGGCTGTTTTCTTCGGTTGAGACGTGGCGTGTTTCATGCGTCAACAATGGATTTTCTCTGGGATTGACACGTGTCCCTCCTGCCTCTCTTTTTCAGATCAGTAATTTGAACCGGTTATTATCTTCGCTTCAGTTATCAGAACCGGTTGGTTTCGATTGATCCAGTTAAAATTAGTCTGTGTTTGGTTTCCGTCCGAGACTATCTTTTTAAATGTCCCCAGTCGTTATCTTCCGATTATCATTGCGTTCTCGGATGCTGATCATCACGGACGTACGTTCGGAGCTCGTCTATTTGTTTGCCTATTTTTCGGTACTGAGGCAAAGTACTTCGTCTACATTACGCTTACTTTAAATTTATTCTATGTTCGAGGTCTCCTTTCGTTTACCGATTGGAATTAAGTCATCTTTTGTACTGCCCGAGTCTTAGTACTCTTTAATCAAAAAAAAGTTGCCAAGCAGCTAAAATAATCTATATATCTCCTATTTGCGATAATATTAACAAGTGTTTCATTTCATTTTCTTCAAATATTTATTTAGTTAATCCATGACACCAAATTGCATATAATATAAGAGACCAATAAAGTCTCCAATTATAGAGCAACACCACATAATAACCAATCACATTCCTCCAGTCGTCATCTTATTTAATACGCGGTTAGCACAAGAACACAATCCAAACACACCTGCCCACCAAGGGCTAGCCTAGTGGCAGTGGAGGTTGTATTATAAGTCACACGTCATGGGTTCGATTCCTGGTGATTGTTAAAGCAGTAGGGCTTTAGCGGGTGGGTTTTAAAAAAAAAAAAAAACAATCCAAACACACCTTCCGTGTTCCTCAAATTTACACCATTGTTTTCTAACTAAAGATCTCCACTTGCCAAATTCCACGCTCCTTCAGACATCCCAAATCTCTAATCGTCGTATCCCTAGTTAAACCAACTACCACCTTCACGTTACCGTCTTCAAGCATCTGATTTTCTGAATCGATATCTGTTGAGTTCAATTTCAAAACACGCACAAATTAGCAGATTTCGGTTTCAATCGATTTTTGAATCAATCATGAGGGCTTGCGCAATTACAAATTTTGCGGCCAAACCCTTGTGTAGAATCCTCCGTAGTTGTATAAATGCTCCGCCTTTATCCGGATTGAATAGATTCCATTCTTCGTTGGTAGGTTTTAGTTCCCTGCCGAGTCGCCGCGTATGTGCCAATTTAGATCCACGCCCTTTTCAGTTTCTAGGCGTTGGAAATGTTATTGAAAAATACCAGAGGGGGTTTTCAACCTCATTTGATGGTGGTGGTGGTTTGTTTGGGGTTTCAGGGTTTATGAGATTTAGAGCAGTTCCTAATGCCAGAGAGTATTCAACTTCCATAGAGACACGTGTAAATGAGGATAGTTTCGAGAGGATTTATGTAAATGGGGGTGGGGCTCAGGTGGTGGAGAAGATTGATATTGATGAAAGATTGAGTGCTGGAGAAGTGAATGGTGGATTGGATTTGAAAGCGGAAGTTCCGAGTAGTGTGGATGGAGATGTGGCTAATGTTGTCAGGCCTAAGAGGGAGGAATCGGAGATGGAGAAGGAGGCATGGAAGCTGTTGAGAGATTCGGTTGTCACTTATTGTGGAAGTCCTGTTGGGACTATGGCGGCTAATGATCCTGGGGATAAGCAGCCACTGAACTATGATCAGGTTTTCATTCGTGATTTTGTGCCTTCTGCACTTGCTTTCTTGCTCAAGGGAGAAGGAGAAATTGTACGGAACTTCCTGTTGCATACTTTGCAGTTACAGGTATATTACTTCACCAGTAATTCTTGTATATAGTCATAGAAAGTCAAAAAGAATTAGGGCCTCATTTTTACTTGTTCATTATTTTTATAATAGCACTGCGTTGATGAATATTTGATATGTTTTTTAGAGCTGGGAGAAAACTGTCGATTGCTACAGTCCTGGGCAGGGATTGATGCCTGCTAGTTTCAAAGTAAGAACTGTGGCACTTGATGAAAATAAATCTGAAGAAGTATTAGATCCTGACTTTGGAGAATCTGCAATAGGCCGTGTTGCTCCCGTAGATTCCGGTGAGCAAACATTATTTCTCGTTGAGCTAAATTTATTCGCTTTGTCTTAAACGCAAAACTGCACAATGTGTTTGTTGTATATTGAAAAGTTGCTTTTTATATAGGGTTATGGTGGATTATATTGTTGAGGGCTTATGGAAAGCTCACTGGTGATTATGCCCTGCAAGAGAGGGTTGACGTCCAGACCGGAATCAAGTTGATCCTTAACTTATGTTTATCTGATGGGTTTGATATGTTTCCTTCTCTTTTGGTCACCGATGGTTCGTGCATGATTGATAGAAGAATGGGTATTCATGGCCACCCTCTTGAAATTCAGGTGAGTTCGGTTTTCATTTAATAGTTTGATTATAGAATAAGTTTGCTGGTAAAAATAGTTGAACTTGGGCCAATTTCCAGAAGTAATGAGTTTTTTACGGATAACTTCAAGTGATTCTAAAGCCTTCTTTATATGTTATCAAAAATACAGGCCTTGTTTTACTCAGCTCTCCGTAGTTCCCGAGAGATGCTTACAGTAAATGATTTATCGAAGAACTTGATTAGGGCTATCAACAATAGGCTAAGTGCCCTATCCTTCCACATCAGGGAATATTACTGGGTGGACATGAAGAAGATTAATGAAATATATCGCTATAAAACGGAGGAATATTCCACAGAAGCCATCAATAAGTTCAACATCTATCCTGAGCAGATTCCTCCTTGGCTAATGGATTGGGTGCCCGAGGAAGGTGGCTATATGATTGGAAATCTACAGCCAGCACATATGGATTTCAGGTTCTTCACGCTTGGAAATCTTTGGTCCATTATATCATCTATGGGCACACCCAAACAGAATGAGGCTGTTCTCAAATTGATTGAATCCAAGTGGGATGATCTCGTGGGGGAATGCCCTTAAAGATATGTTACCCAGCATTGGAATTTGAGGAATGGCGTATAATCACTGGAAGCGACCCCAAGAATACGTAAGTTCCTAAAAGTTATCATTGAACATTTACAGTGATGTGTTTCCTAGTCAATGCTGAATGGTGTTTTTGCTCTTTCAGTCCTTGGTCGTATCATAACGGTGGTTCTTGGCCAACACTTCTGTGGCAGGTAAGCTTTTTGTCACACGAGTCTTGACCGAGTAGGGAGTACTAATTCGTCATTACAATAGCAATTTGTTTGTGACTTCTAATTTCCCCTCCATTATATTCATATCAGTTTACATTGGCGTGCATGAAGATGGGAAGAACAGACTTAGCGGAGAAGGCAATTGCAAAAGCAGAAAAGAGACTCAGAGATGATCGTTGGCCAGAGTATTACGACACCCGAAATGGAAAATTCATTGGAAAGCAATCTCGACTTTTCCAAACATGGACTATTGCTGGGTACTTAACATCTAAAATGCTCTTGGATAATCCCCAAATGACATCCCAGTTATTCTGGGAGGAGGATTATGAACTACTTGAAATATGCGTCTGTGCTCTGAACAAAACCGGAAGAAAAAGATGTTCCCGTGGTGTAGCCAAGTCTCAGGTTCTTATCAAATGAGTGAAACCTCTCGTTTCATTCACTCAATAAAACTATTACTGTTAAAAATCTAGGAAACACAGGCTTGGATTTTGGTGACTGCCATTTGCAGCATGGATGTGCGAAACTCCAAACCTATACCAAATGTTGTGCTTATTCTTTTTGATTTGCAGCATGGATGTGCGAAACTCCAAACCTATACCAAATGTTGTGCTTATTCTTTTTGATCAGACAGATCAACTGATCCTGGAAGGGGGCCTTTTTAACCCCTTTCTTGTAGAATATTGACATTATAGTCTGTATGTAAACTGAAGTCTTTTATTCTGCATTCATCATGTAGTTGCTTTATTACTCTGAAAAACTCTCTTATGTGAACTTTTTTATTAAAAATTGCCTTTTAGGATTGGAATGTTGATACACAACTGAGAAAAAACAAGCCAATACTCAGAAAGCCAACCTTCAAATTGAACTTTTACCCCCATGAACTGCAATTGAAGATGGCAATGATCTTTCCCCATGTACTAAAAATTAATTCCTCTGAACAACTAATTAGTAGATTATTTCAGACTAATTTTATTTCGGGTTTTTTGTCAAAAACCGCCCATTCAATACCTAATTTTTGACAAAACCACTCTCAAATTTTTTTTTTGAGTTAACCACCCACTAATTTGAAAACTATTAAATTTGACACCCGAATACTGTTTCAGCGACTTATTCCGGTAAAGTTCCCATTGACTTCATTGATTCACAATTCATTAGGGTTTTTTTGCCGAAAACCACCCCTTCAATACCTATTTATGACACAAACACCCTCTCAAAAATAATCGAGTAACCACCCACTAATTTGTGTAACGTTTAAATTTGATTAAATGAATCACATAATATGAATCTTATAATGAAAAAAACATGAGATAATACATTATAGTTCATAAAACATATTATATTTTTCATGAAACATTTTACACCATTTTATGAACTAACAATTCAAGAAACAACACGAAATGAATATCTTTCATCATTTAATCTTAAATTTGTAAATAATTATTTCAAAAAAATATTTAAAAAATAAGGAACGATTAAAAATAAGGTTCATAAAACACAGTACACCATTTTATGCAACAATACAATATGAATATATTTTCATCATTTAATCAAAAATATATTGATCAATATTAAAAAATTATGTATATTTAAAAAATTAAGGAATAAAAAACAATTTTATTAAATATTTTATTATGTTATAATTAGCATTAAATATTTTATTATATTGTAACTAAAACATGTGTCCAAAATTTGATAGTTTTTAATAATTTTCAAATGAGAATGAATCCAATGAAAAGTGGTAGTTTGGTTATAAAATGCAAACAAATATAGATCACCTATTAAATTACATCCAACGGTTATAATAAAATCATATTAATTAATATATTTAATGATAAAAGGGCAATAAAGGAAATACACTTTATAATATATTTACAAATATACTAATTAAATTCAATCCTTTATTTTAAGGGATAGAGGAAAACGACATTCAATTTTTTTTCAATCTTTCAATTTTGCTTCATAGATTTTTCCAAACTCGTTTTTTCATCGAATTTTGCTTTTCAATCTTTTAATTTTGCTTCATATAGTCAATAGAATGTTTAGATTTGTTTATAAACGGTATGTTTAGATTTTTTTCGCAATTTTCATTAAACTGATCTTATTCGGAGTTGGCATAATCCAAAACGCATACAAGTCACTGCATTCGTCTTATGTTATGCGATCATAATAGTTTGAGTGTAAGTTCATTATTTGTCTATATTTGATTCATGAATCATATTATAGCAATCATGAATCATATATATAATATAATTGGAAAGTTTTGTTCGTTATCTGACTTTGTTTAAATTGATGTTCCGATAGATTTATTTCAGGTTTTCTTATCCACAAGGGTCTGTTTGCGTATTAAAAATATATTTGTTCGTTTTATCCATAGATTGTACACTTTTGATTCGTGAATCATAACATAGCAAATAATGAATCATGGGTTTCATATTGTAGGTAACAGTATTTATAACAGCTGATGAATCATATAACAGCAAATGATGAATCTGAAACATGTTTCATTATTTCCTATTCATTATGGTTTGTTTTGTTACTATATATTTGTTCGTATAATCCATACAGTATACCTTTGATTCATGAATCATAATATAGCAAATAATGAATCATGGGTTCCTTGTTCTAAATAACAATATTTATAACAGCCGATAAATCATGATTCATCATCGATTCAAGGTCAAAGTTTGTGCGGGTGCATTATTCAATAACCACTATTATCGTATAGTATGAACGAAGATAAGATTCGCATTATCGTAGTATATGATTCATGAATCATATGCCTCAAATTATGAATCATATGAATGCATATCGTGGACCATATGTATGTAAATTATGAATGATAATACATGTTGTTTTAATACGTGTTGTTTTCATCATAACTACCAAGAACATCAACCTAACATATCTACCTAAAATATCAACCCAAAATTGATGTTGTTTTAAACATCCGTAATAACCCAAAATATCAAATACAATGTCTTCTCAAACTTTCTGGGTATCATCTTCGCGGTGGTCTCGAATCCTGCAAACGCAATCAAGCTTTGGTAAACCGACATCGCATGTACCTAATCGTATAAGAACCGACATTACTAAACTGAGTGTCCAAACGAAGATTGGGGTTTCAGAAAGAAGATTGAGATGAATCAGACGGTTTTGGATTGTTGATGTCTGGAATGGCGTCGACATTTTAGTGTTTCGATTCTGGGTTGCATCCACCTGATGAAAATTGATGATGAATTTTGAATCGGAATCAATCTTTACGAATCCTCGATTTTCGGAAGATTTGTAACCGCTTTACCCTACATCTGATTATAATTATTATTTTTAATATTTAATAATTTCAATATTTGCAAATTGACCCCTAATTAATAGCCGTCAGATATATCTTATTTAATGGTCAAGATTCGTTTGCATTTTACAACCTTATCCTACTTTTCACCTGATCTTTACTCTTTTCAAATTATTGTGAGGTTAACACAATTTTTTTGAGAGTGTGGTTTTGTCAAAAATTAGGTATTGAATGGGTGGTTTTCGGCAAAAAAACCTTAATGAATTGTGAGTCAACGAAGTCAATGAGAACTAGTTTTCAAATTAGTGGGTGGCTAACTCAAAAAAAAAATTGAGAGGGTGGTTTTGTCAAAAATTAGATATTGGAGGGATGGTTTTTAACAAAAAAACCCTTTTATTTCCTGATGATTAGCTAACAAGAGTGCACTCTTACACAACCAGTTTAATACATTAGCTTTTTAACACTTATTAAACTTGATGTTGAAGCTAAACTTCCTTCGCCTTCTCAGCTTGCTCATCTGCAGGCTCATTCACCTCCACAGCCTCAGTGTCAGTCTCCTCCTTCTCAAATGCAGATGCCGGGAAGCTCCTGTAAAGCCCTGTCGGGGTCTTGAATGTGATTTTCCTAGTAGTCGGGTCAAAAGAGAAGTCAGTGACAGACACCCATATCAGAATCTCCTTAGACTTGACACCAGTCAGCTTCTTCATCCTGTTTTTCTCAACATATGCAGTGACCTCAGCCTCATAGGAAACAAGCTTTCCGATTTTCTCAAACTTGTGTAACGTCTTCTTCTTCTGCTTCATCCATACAAACCCTGTCTCCGCAACATACCCACATTCCTCCAGTTCCTTAAGCGGCAAGAGACCGCTAGGAAGGCCCATTTGTTCCAGCAGAAACTTAGATCGCTCCTGGCATATGTCATTGCCATGGTGGATTTCAGCTTTGGCTCTGATGTCCTCTGTGATTAAAGACATGGTCTTTTGGTGGAACTTGAAGGTTGAAGTACTGAATGGATTTTCGTGAATGAAGACATCCAAATTTATACCATCACTATTCGGCCCTTCTCACTATTTGAATACTACTGATGACATCATGGTGTTGGGATTACTTTCGTATAAACAGCTAGCGTTTTCAGAACCCAGGATTCCGAAATTAGTCATTTTTCGGTGTGTTGCTCCACGTTTCTATACCACTGGCAAATGTCACCTGCATGCAATTTGAGTGAATATGTGTTAAATACACAAGAAAATGCAGTTGCGAAATTTAGGCAGAAATTTATTATGGTTGGTGAATATACACCAAAATGACTGATAAAAACTAGGTTACTTTTAACCAGGACACTTCAGTAGGGAGAAATATGCACATGGCATTTGGCATTGAAAAGGAACTCAAAAAATCTCATGTGTAAATGAGTACTCTAATTTAAAGATCAATGGTCCTCAAAAATGTGTATCTACCATACCAGAATTATAATGCAAGACATTTGAAATATTAACTGCTCTAAATTGATGCGAGCAGGCATAGTCCTATATATTGCAAAATATAATAGACAGATTCATGGTCCATACATTGCAATTGACTAACAGAAGTAGCAGAAGGGAATCCATATGCCTGCAAGACGCAACTAAAGAAATTAAATGGCTAACTGCACTCAATAATGCAATATATTTTCTCATTAAGGGTAATGGGCCCTGACTGATGCAATTTGGATAGATGAATAACAGCGAAACAATGAAAACAAATGAAGCCAAAGTATGCACGCAAGCACAGCACAAAGTATGAATTATGAAACAAGCAAATTCCACATTTCTAACAAGACTATCAAGACCATTTCAACATCAAAGAAACTGATGTAACTTCAATACATATCTCTATCTCCATTTATTGATATCCCATGTGAAATTTCCACATATTAATCACAAGATTAAACAAAAAGGGTTTTGTCTTGTTATCATAAAGTTGTCACAATAAGTTGAAAACATAGCAAGAAAAGGTAGCCAAACAATTCTTACCACATATCATTCCAAGTAGTTATTCATCAACGGTCCACAAACAAAAGGAAAAGCGATCCGGGCACCCAAGGCCAAGTGTTGGTCCTGCTTCCTGAAATCATAACTTTACATTTTGGAATTGATAATTTGGAATCTCTTTGGTGACTTTGAAAAGGGTTTTTGTGACTACCAGGAGATTGAAAGATTTCAGATGGCAGGGAGATGGGCTGGGACGGCACTCCGCTGGCTGGAGATGGACTTCTCCCTGCCAACACCAATAGCATACTTGTTACCAAGGTGGAACTCTGCGTCCTTGTGGATTCCAGACCTTTACTTCTCTGTTGTCGATAACTTGATGTGGAGAATAGTCATGGCTTTGGAGTCTGTAGCTTTGGTCACCATGCTTTGCTTCTTCTTCCTTTTCTGTGGATGCACTCTCTGATATTTAAATTATGCGAGACACTATAAATATGAGGTTGAATATGCTCGTAGTATACTTGGTTTGATGTCGCTTTTTTAAGTCTCCTATGTAAAGGTTTACCTTGATGTGTGTAAATATATAGAACATGTTACCTTGTCTTGTCTCAAGAACCTCAGCTGGTCATCTGAATTACAGAATATGCAAATGACTGTTTTTGTATTTTCAATCTTGTGAGGGGATGGATTCCCATTCGTTTATTTTGATAGAAACTGAGTAGCTTGTATCGCAAGAGACTTGTTGATCTTAGCATCAGAGAGTGTCCCCTGACTTCTGGAAACCGTTGAACTGGAGTATAATAGTTATGTAGCCTTTCTGCAGAGACAGTTCTCCGGCAATCTGCTCATCCCCATCCCTTCTCATACTCGCTAACAGCATATAAAATAGATTTTACTAGCTAACATCGCTTCAGGCAGCATGACTATTATCTGCATGTTGCAGCATTCTTTGCGCATCAATTTCCAAGACTGCCAGCAGAATCTCAGAAATACACCCTGTAGGAGTATTAACATTAACAGGATATCTTTAGAAGTATTGACATTCTTCGCTTCAGGCAGCTTTGGTTTTTCTGCCAATACTGTGGCCAAGATAACCAGGCCTCAATTGCAGCTTTTGACAATCACTGTAAGATTAAACAGACGTCACTGAATATGATCTAAATACTCAATCCTTTTTGGGTAGCATAGCAAACATGAAACCACCGCAATCCATCCACTCGCATACTTCTCCTTTATTCCTTCAGAAGCCTCACAGTGATGAGGCTTATCCATCAATACAGTCAAGAATGTATGTCTTGATCGCAAACCCTGAACAAAATAAAAGAACGCATTTAGCTAGCAGCCCTAAACTATACAACCTCCAACTACACTGATAATCAGCAACAATGCCTGACTAAGCAAATCTTTTCATCTTATATCCAGAAAACACAACCAAAAAATACACACATGTCTTTCACGCATTTCGTCAAACACTTGTAGTGTACTCTGATTGATAGGAGGCTTAGTTGGTTTTCATAACATACAACGCATTCCTCCCTAAACTCAATCTCAAATTCTCAATAAACAAAACCTGAAAGCAATCAAAATTTTCCAACCGGTCATATGGAGAATAAACTTGGTCCGATTGGTTTTCTCAGGGCATCCTTTATGCTGATCTAATTTTATATGTTATTCTTAATCACTATCTTTATTAAGATCATCATATGCAATAAAATAGTATTATATTTAATTAAAAAAATTAGACAAGAAATGAACAATATCCGAATTTTCTTTTTGTAATGACATTTTTTATTCAAACTCTTACCAACTGAGCTAATACCTGATCGATCGATACTCAATAAAATAGTACTATTAAATTCTATAAATGCAGACTATTTATTTATGTTTCTTTGCACACTTCTTGATTAAGATCGATTCAAGCATCTTTCACCATGCTAAATAACCTTTTAGAGTGATGTTTTTCGACTAAATATCCAAAAATTTATATTATTCTGGATTCGGATCCGGTGCAGCGCAGCTATTTGCTGCGAGTACCAAAACGGCGTCACTTTGATGTTATTTACTATAACCTAGGTTGTTTTGGATGAACCATTTACCAAAACTACGTAGTTTTGGGTCGCTGTAAATAGCTGTTGCAGCACTGGATCTAAATCCGTCCTTAGGAAATTAATTATTTGGAATGCAATCACAATCAAAACAGTTTCGCTGGCATTGAATCCAATCCAATCGATGGAAAATAAAGCAAAAAGGCCACCAGCACCACGCCCACGCCTTTCATCCTTCAAATTTCAAATCCAGCCTTTCTCTTCTTCTCTCTCTCTTCACGTGCCGATCGCTCACTCACTAAACCACTCGTCCTATTCGGCCTTCCCTCACTCTCACGTTTCAATCCACGCGCCGTTCCACTCACTCGTTCCTTCTCCTAATTCACCAGCTCTCAGTTTTCATACAAAGATCTGCGCCGCTAATCACCAGGTAGTAATTTTATTTAATCGTTTAGAGTATTTTGCTTCTTCTGCGGAGGCTGTAGATTTATATTTATGCACATTGATCTATTTGATTTTCGTGTTTATGCGTTGTTAGTGATTTTGGGGGTTAGGTATTTGGATTTCAGCTGTTTGTAGTTTAACTTGGTTTTGATTGATAAAACTTTGACATCTCAGTGTCTTTGAGTAATGTGGAATGTAGGTATGGGGTTCATCTCTAGGAACATTTTTCCAGCTTGTGGGAACATGTGTGTTTGCTGTCCTGCCCTGAGATCCAGATCAAGACAGCCTGTTAAGCGTTACAAGAAGTTGCTTGCTGAAATATTCCCTAAATCACTTGTGAGTTTTTTTATTTCTTATTTATCAGATTTTTTATGGTCTTTATGGATTTAAATTAATTTCTGCGCCTGAGCTATTCATGGAAGCCGTGTTTCCTATGTGCAGGATGGCTCCCCAAACGATCGTAAAATTATGAAGTTATGTGAATATGCTGCCAAGAATCCATTGAGGATCCCTAAGGTTGGTGCCTACAAAAAAAATTCTCTTCTTAACAAAGTATATTGTTTGTTTATTGCTCTTTTTATTCATAGTCTATCCTCAATGCAGATTGCAAAGTGTTTAGAAGATACTTGTCGCAAAGACTTGCGACTTGGGCATTTTAAATACATCAGTATTGTGATGGACACATACAACAAGTTGCTTAGCGTTTGCAAAGATCAAATGTAAGAACCTCTAAACAACTACAGTTCTGCCGCTTTGTTTCCTTTTTTCTTGGAACTTTCTGAGAGGTTTCATGTGCTTGTTTCAAGTTTGATTAAAAAGTCCATTGCTGATATATGACATGCTTGTGTAATTATTTCAGTGTGGTTGATGACAATTGTATTTTATTTTGCAGCGCATATTTTGCTGTTAGTTTGCTGGGAACAGTTTCTGAACTTCTGGATGATTCTAAGAATGACAAGCTGCAGATTGTTGGTTGTCAAACACTGACTAGGTTCATCTACAGTCAGGTCTGTAACCCCCTTTGAAGTACTAAGCAGATTAAAATGATTAGTGAATGAGGGTAACATATCGTGTTTTCATATGTTACAGGCAGATGCTACCTATTCACATAATATTGAAACTTTTGTTCATAAAGTCTGTGATTTGGCTCGCAAGATAGGGGGTGGGGAGCATACAACAAGTTTGCGTGCTTATAGTTTGCAGTGTCTTTCAGCCATGGTAATCGTTTCGCAACATTTATGTACGTCTTGCTGCAGTTGCTTCATTTCTTGAACTAACTAGCATCTCTTGCACCTGTAGGTTTGGTTCATGGCAGAAAATTCCCACATTTTTGAAGACTTCGATGAGGTTTATTGATGCTCACTTTTGTTTTGCTCTGAGATATTGACATCAAAATAATAAATGCTGAGCTTTGTTGTTGATTCTTCACAAAATCAGTTAACCATGCATTCTATTTTGACAGTTTCGTATATAATGGATTTTAACTTTTAGAGGCTAAGCGGGACTATTTGTTAAAATATATGAATAAACTAATAATAGTTATTGTGAAGGCTATTTTGCACCATTGCAGTTCTCTATACCTTTTGATGCATATGTTAGATCCTGATTATCTTATGTACAAATAACCAACACTTAAATCATTTATATCAAACATACTTAATATACTTTGTAATATATCCTAATATTATCTGATCTTTAGCATCTTCTCTTATATGCCTTGTTGATACATAGACGTCTTTACAAATGGAATTGGAGACACCAGTATTCTATCTTAAGTAAGTTATGTATATTATACTTCATTCCTTTTTAGTTTTTCACTTACTTTCCAATGCAGATTGTGTACGCCACCCTTGATAATTACGAGCCGATTCCACTGAGTGAAAGCGATAGTCGAGAAGCACATCATAACTGGGTGGATGAAGTGACTAGGTGTGAAGGACGAGCCGGTGCGAGTTCGAGTGATCTTGCTTCTAGAAATGTGATTATCAGGCCGCGGCCAGTGAAAAAGGATCCTAATTCTCTCTCAAGGTAAACTAGTAAAAATGGATAGCCGTTTTGACTGTTCATACTCATTCATATGTTTAAATAACTGCATCCTATTTTGATTGTTATGATGGCTAAATTAAGTTCTTTTCATAGAGATGAAATGGAAACTCCAAAGGTTTGGGCACTTATTTGTGTCCAGCGAATGGTTAATTTAGCTGACGAGAGGACAACAATGCGAAGGGTATTGGATCCCATGTTTGTACACTTTGACAGAAAAATGCAATGGAAGCCCCAACTTGGATTAGCCTGGGTGATTCTCTCTGACATAATATGGTTGGTTGAGGGAACAGGTAAATTGACAATCCTTTCGAATTTTAATCAATTCTTGTTTTAAGAATCAGCTATAAACTATACAAAGTCAGTCTTACTAGTTATATGAAAATGATATATTAGATATGTGGCCTTGAAAAGTTCATGCGCGCACTGAACCGAAAAGCGAGCACTTTAGGGCCTTGTCAAGCTTTTTGCAACTGATGCACTTGGATTTCAATTCGACTCAGTTTACACAAGGCATCAAACAATTTTTTCCTACTAGAATTCAACTAGATTTTTTATTTTGATAACGCATGCATGCACCTTTAGGTCATTATTTTGATATCCTATAATTGTTATTGGTGAATTACGCTCTTTAAGATCATTATATACATTCAGAATTTGTAATATATTATTTTAAGTAAAATATCAAAATTTTGAGTAAGGCGTGTCCTTCCTTCAAGAAGCGCACTTTTCTCTGCGCCTAGGCTCCAAGGTGCCATTTATGCCTTGAGCCTCTTAAAATCAAGGCGGTAGTCCATCGAATTAAGGCAATGTCGCATTATTCAGATGTTTACGTCTTTTTCTTTAGATTAATAAAACTTTTTCATTCAGGGAACCAGTTGTTTGTTTTAGCCGCTGTTATACGTCACCTGGATCACAAAAATGTTGCACATAACCCGAAGAACAAGTCTCTGATCATCCAGGTCGCTACTTCTTTAGTTCGACTGATCAGATCAGGAGGAGTTGTCCTCTCTGAAGTAGGATATATCAGTGATCTATGCAAACATTTAAGGAAATGTCTTCAGGCTACCATAAAAGCAACCGACGATGAAGAAACAAATTTGAACATCTCTCTCCAAAGTTCGATAGAGGATTGTTTGTTGGAAGTTGCCAAGGGGGTAATATTTTATAGTTTTTCCATAGTAATCCATGTTTGCCAAGTTCTTATACAATTAATTTTTCGTATCAGATTGGTGAAGTGCAAACGTTATTTGACATTATGTCAATTATGCTTGAGAGGCTTCAATCACTTGAAGATGAAACTGTTACCAAGGCCACTGTTGGATGTCTTTTGGCTATTGCTCACATGGTTGCATTATCTCCGACCTCCTCAAAGACGCATCAGGTCAGAAAATTGATACGCGCTACACAATGATCTTGATGTGGTATGCGGAAAGTGAGAGTAATATTTGACTGTTTTTCCATATATTACTTACAAATAAAAATATTCCGATTCTGACAACAAAACACAGCTACAAACATGCATATTGAAGCATTAGTTAAATCCACTAGGGTTTGCTAAAACTTTAAATTCATCTGTTTACTGCATATTGTGCGGGTATTATTATATTATTTTATATTTTCCTTAACATAACGTAATTTTGCTAAGATATCTTCTGCCAGATTGCGTCTAGAGTTATAGTATAGGACTTGGACTTGATTATTTCGGACTCTACCATGCTTTGTCTTGTTCATGAGTCAGATATTACCAGCCAATCTTTCAATCAGATATTACCAGCTCTTAATGCAGTTCCACCCTTTTTTCTATGTCATGACTATTTCTTTGACAGTGCAAAACTCTGCCAACTGTTGTTTGATGTTTTTTGATGACCAATTTCCTAAAGCAGGGATTTCCCGAAGTACTTTTTGTGCACCTATTAAAAGTCATGGTGCATCCTAACAACGAGACACGTGTAGGAGCCCACAGAATCTTTGTCGCATTGCTCACTGCTAATTTTGGCATTCGACACGATACTGCTTCATTGAGACATGGTGTTCATCTTGAACCAAGGAATTGGCATGCTGACTCTGCAGCAGCGCCTAAATCAATTTCCACTCTTCTTGAAAAGCTTCGTAAAGAAAAAGACGCTGTCCAAATAGATGAACACAATCGTGATGATATTGATGTTTGCAGAGAGAAACATGCACCTGAAGAGAAGAAGCAAATGTGTACCCAGAAGAGTTCATCTAGTCTTAACAAAATTAGTTTGATCATTGATAAAGCAGCTGGTTCTACTGGCTTGACTGTTGCGGTACGTAAAAGAAAGGTTATGCTTTTTACATTTGTGAATTTTGTGGATTCCTTTTCATTATTTAATAGAGTTGTTTCATTAATTTTGGTAGGAACCGTACATGTTGAAGCTCAGTGGGGATCAGGTTTCTCAGCTGCTGTCTTCTTTCTGGATTCAAACACACATTCCGAATAATTTACCACGCAATATTGAAGCTATGAGTCATTCCTTTAGTTTGACTCTGATTTCTTCGGGCATAAAGGTTGGTTCAATCTTAAATACATCAACAGTCAAGAACTCTTTATCTTCAACTGATAAAAATTATTAGTGGTATATGCGCAGAGGTTGATAGGCTCATCATTTGCCTCAAAATATGGCTAATAAAACATATGCTCTTCTCATCCATGAATCCTTGCTTAGTTATAATCTGTCTCTATGCATTGCTGCAGGACCTCAGTGATAATCTTGTAGTGCAATTCTTTCAACTTCCCATGTCCATTCGTAATGTCGCCTTGGACTCTAGTTGTGGTATGAGAAGCACGTTCCTTCCTTTTTACCTCAGATACGTTTCAACGTTATTAATATTCTTTTGAGACTTTGGTTAAAAGAAATGGATATTGGGGGTGTGACTTTGTAAATTTCTTAATGTTTGAATTTTGATTTTTCCAGGGATACTGGCACCTGCTTGTCAGAGAGCTGTTTTAGTATTATCGACAGGGATGCTACTGTTTGCTGCAAAGATATTTCACATTTCTGACTTGTCAACATTGATCAAACTGCTTCTTCCATGTGATGTAAGAATTGTTTTCAATGTTAGTTGCATACAATTCGTTTGGGAACTGTCTTCCTATTCGGTAATTTTGATGACTGTCATAGTGTCATGACATACCCTAATGATTTACATTATTAGGTGGATCCATATTTGGGCATAAGTGATGATCTTCAAGTTTATGTTAAGCCTCATACAGATGCCAAACTTCACTACTCTTTGGCTGATAATAACGAGGCTGCTGCAATGCTTGCTGAATTAAAGCAGAAGATCGTTGAATCTGATAATATTGTACTTGATATGATAGTTCAAAGCCTTTCGTGTGTTACAGAGGTAATGGGTTATCACATAATAGCATTTTTAGAATGTTTGCTAATACGTGGGATGATTTCGCTAAATTATTGTGTTATTTTACTTGTATTTGATGGCAATTTTTGGAAGGCTTATTATATGCTTTTAAATCATATGTTGTAGCTTGAAACGGAGGACATTGCCAGGCGACTGTCAGAAGTATTTACTCCTGATGAGTCCTATATGTTTGATGCAAGAGTGGGTCATGTATTTGAACATAAGCATAACACCTCAGAATCGAAGGAATCTCTTTCATTTGATGAGGTAGGTGCTTAGAAGATTTCATTGTGCTGGTGCAACATAATATACAATCTGTACCTTTGAGTCAAGACTCGAGAGTTTCTGCTTTTGAGTAATGTTCCACATATTGGTTGATATTAGCTACTTCAAATTCGCGCGGCGTTTTTTGCACTGACAAACTAGGAAATTTTCATGTATTAGGCTGATTTAGCTGAGGATGATGCTACGAGTGAATCAACAGTATCTGACCTCACACGTTTCATTCCCAAAGTTACAGCATCACCCTCGATAGCCCAAATTACAAACATTCGTCAGATTCTTGACTCGGTATTTTGTGCCCCCCATTTCTGGCATTTTCTATTGTCAAACAGGGGCTAATATCCTATTTTGAAAATGCGAGGCTTTTTATGATGTTTATTCTTTCATGTGTTTCTAGGCGCTTGAAGTTGC